>JAAONU010000019.1:31815196-31978900 GCA_012932295.1 Cyclina sinensis | reverse complement strand
TTTTTCCAGTTAGAGGTTTCCATAAGGAGATATGTGAAATACCTATTTTTTTGATACAACTATTCAGTGAACACCACTGTGTAAGCAAGAAATTGGTAAAACCAAATAATACACCCCCCGAAGTTTTTTGGGGGGGTTCAGAATGGAAGAAAAGTAAGAAATGTACTATCAATGGTATTTCAGTGATGTGAAATTAAATACTTATAAAGTTATTGTAAGGAGAATCATGATGAAACATATTGAGGATTTACAGTATAAAAAAGTCACATTTGACAGTTGAATTATTTCAATATTTACCTGCTGCTTGTTTAATCTGTGAATGATAGCAAGAATTTTAAAATCACAACAAGAAGTGTCAAGTGCTTGGCTGGCAGGTGTAAAAAATAGACCTGTGTGGTGATATAATGAGATATTACCTATACTTTAGAAATTATACTACAGACAAACCTTATTAAACATTTGTTATTATCATTAAGGGAAATAATTAAAAAGTTAAACAAGTTAGAATTAAGGTTCATAAACACTGCATTTCCTCTCTGTTCTCTATCAATGTTTCAAGTTTTAATAAAATTCCTAAGTTACAAAGTTATTCTCTGGACATGCATAATTAAGTACCACAAATGGAGATAATCCATAAAGTAAATAATGTAGGGTTATGTTTCTTTGACATACACTTCCTCTAACTAGAACTATTGCTGAATGCGATTCATACCCCCACCAAGGTCCTTGACAGAAGACGACATGGAAAGGTGGTTAAGGGAATAACTTTTGTGGCACAAATACATATACATAAAAAGAAATTATCTCTGGTGAAAAAAAAACAAATTGTACAGGTAATAGTATAAATATATATTGTCAAATCATGTTCGAAACAGTTACAAATAACCTTTCATTTTCCCCAATGTACTAAAACAAACAAAAGCAGTGAAGTTAAGAAAATAGCATAATTATGTCAAAATGTAATTTAGAGTGGAAAAACTTTGCATACTGAGCTTACTTGTTCTAGTTTTAGAAATATTCAAGTACATGTTAAAATTTCAGAACATTTTCTAAGTCAATTTTTGACCTTCAAGTGTGGCCTTGACCTTAAGCTGGCACAAGGGTAAGATTGGTTCTGCACATTGCCCAGTTGGGGTGAACATTTGAGTCAAGTTTGAAGAAAATCCTTCCATTAGTAAAGAATTTATAGAGCGGACATGACATATTGTCAAGTATTGATTGTAAGTAAATTAAAAGACTTAAAAAGGGGCATAACTTTATCAAAATGCAATACAGAGTTATGAAACTGAAGTTTCAATGAGGTATCTTGGACCGTTAAGGAGTTATATTCCAGACAAGCACTATTCACTCAAGGAAGAAAATTAAAAATTATGCAAGGTAGAATTATGGTTCTTATACACTGCACTTCCTCTTACTGATCTCTATCAATGTGTTAAGTTTCAATCAAATTCCTTTAATAGTTTTCAATTTATTCTCCGGACAAAAGTGTGACAGATGGACAAAGTGGTGACTATATGCTGTCCCTTCAGGGAGCATAAAATATTTCTAAACAATACTTGTCGTTATAAATGGACATTTGCCCCCAAAGCTATACTTAAACAAGAATATGCTTTACACTGGCAATGAAGGCCAGATAATATAGGAAAGTCTGAAAGAGGAAGCGTGAAAGAAAAAAAGGTTGATTTAACAAACACATGTCAGAAGGTAGTTTTAGGCACACGTTTAATAAAACATAAATTACTAAACACATTTTATAATTTGAGGTAGCCCGTCTGTAAAATTGCTGGTGTCAGGCAAAGCATAAGCACGTTTTACACCTGATCACTGTATCATTTAAATTGTTTTACAGTAAATAACTATACCTACAGTAATTATCATACAACCCCATGAAACAAATAAAAGAATTAAACATGTATGCTGTTTGTTTGTCAGTAGAGATAAATGCTCTGATTAATTATATGTAACACGTAAAAAATTCCTTTAGAACAAAATATTATAATCATGATGTAACTGTACAAATCAAACAACTTTAATTGCATATTTTTTAAGAAATATTTCATGAGAACACCATACTAGGCATTCGTGAATAACAAAATTGTGACAACCAGAACAACCTTTAATGTACTTTTCACAAAAATTTTGAGTATGTAAGTTGCCATAACTCTAATAATTCTGAATTAATCTATACGGGAAACCCCAGGTGCACAAGTTTACATGCTGATCAGCATTCCTGTAAAGTTTCTTGACTGTAGGTGCAGCACTTTTGCAGGTACAGGTGCCACAAATTGAAAAATTAACATTTTTGACTAAGTAAGGGGCCATAAATGTAACAGTTCTAAATAAATCTATATACGGGAAACCCCAGGTGCACAACTTCACATGCTGATCAACATTTCTGTCATGTTTCTTGATTCTGGCTCCAGTGATCACTGTAACATTTCAATTGTTTTACCATAAATAATTATACTTGTAGTAAATTCTTTTAGAACAAAATATTATCATTCATCATATAGCTGTTGAAACTAAATAATTTTTATTGCATATTTTTTTCAAGAAATATTTCATGACAATATCCATACTAGGCATTCATGAAAAACAAAATTGTTCACCAGAATGTATTTTTACAAAAACTGCTTTTCCAGTTAAGTGTGTCCTTAACCTTTAAAGGCCCACTAAGCCCTCAAAATACTACTATTTTCATTTCTCAAAATCTTCTAGTTTTTAGTGTACTGTTACAATTTTGAAAATGGATACTCAATAGCTATATTGTTGAATCATAGTGTTTCTTTTCCTATTTGGCCACTAGTAGAGATATACAGTAAGTATTTTGTATGGATGTCAAAATATCACTGTGGTTACATTTTGTTAGTTTTTGTATCATCTTATTTCATAGTCAGCACAACTATCTTCCAGTAATAAGCATCTATCATGCTGTAAATCCATTATTTAAATATTTTAAAACCATTTTAACCTTTTCTTGAAAGAAAAAAATCTAGTCATTTCTGAGGCTTAATGGGCCTTCAAGCTACATTTACCAAAAAAAGTTACAAAATGTAACTAAAAATAACATAAATCATGCACATTTACAATTATCCATTCAAAACAATATAACTACTTTTCACATATAAGCGTGACCTTTGGATCTTGAGGTGGAGGCCTTATTCTTACATGCAACATGTCGTCAATATGTCTTAGACAATTATGCAAAGTTATTATAAATCCATCCAGGGATGTCAGATTTGTTGGCTAGCCACGACCATATATGCAATCTTATGAAATATTCATATCATGACTTTGGATGTACAAGTATGACCTTGATCACTGAACTAGAAACCTGTTTCTTGTGCATGACATCGTCATTATGTCAAACCCATTTATGCTAGGTCATTTTAAAATAAACCCAGGAATGGCAATTGTTGCCTGGACACAACCATCAATGTTACTTTAATGGAAAATTCCTTCAAGTCAAGTGTGACCTTGTCATGTGACTGTTAAATCTGGGTTTTGCATGTGATACATTGAATGTACCACACATTTATACAAAACTAGATATTTGTTATCCAACGAAAACATTGTATGTCTCTCCCACGTAAGTTCTATCCCTGACAAAAAAATGACAAGAAATATGAACAGACCTATTTTGTCACTATATTAAACATTTGAACTCCAAATGTGACCTTGACCTTAAACCTGGGGATTTATAACTTGTGCACAACACACTGTCTGAAGATGGTTAAACATTGAAGCCAAAATTAAATGTTCCTCTATTTAAGCATAAAGACATGATTTGAACCAACAGCAGCTCATCAATATGTCTCTCACCCTTATGTGTGGGAGAAAAATAATTACAAAATCCATCCACGATTGACCAAGATATGGACTGGACAAAAAGCAGACAGGCATTGTCACACTCAATACAACCAAAAATCAAATATTGACAAAAATAAGCTAAATTCAATAGTTTGTTATAATGTTACATAACGGTATGTTTTGGTAAAACAGATAATTAAAATATCATATGCCTATTAAGTGGGTGTAATAATATAAAAATATTCACCGGTAATACCAGTAATTATCTCAATTTTAAAACCCAAGAAATTAAATCAACTGTTAGATGCATGGGACAAAACATGTACACTATTCTTTGGAGTATCAAAACAGGTAACAAGTTTAAAATGGATATCAATAGGGCTTCAAAAGTTATCAATAAGTTTCCAATATCTGAAATGTATTTGTTGCCAAAGCAACCAAATCCCCAACATAGCATAACATGCATAATCTCCATATTGTCATATATCTGTGTTCAGTTTGATGAAGTTACATGTACTCCAACTTGTCTTTGAATTATCTCAGGAACAAGTTTTTGAGGACTGTCAGAGGGACAGACTGACAGATGGAGAAAAAATTGCTAGGCCTGTTCTTTTCTGGAGTACAGTCTACCAGTCATCATATCTACAAATTGTAAACTTTATAGTACTTGTGAATAAAAAGAAAAGGTTTAACATTTGTAAAAACTTATTTTTTTATAAAAACATTATATACGAGTTCTCATGTAACCAAAAAATCTTGAATAATTCAGTATGTATTGCAGTAAAATGCAATGCCAAGTAAGTACAAAAAATCATATTATTATCATTGGTGGCACTTTTAAAAATATCTGTAATTTCCATTATTGATCAATATCATGATATACTCACAGTTCATTATAAGCTGATTTGCTGTTGTTACTTTTCTTGCTTCCGTTTTCTGCAGTTCTTCCTGAACTTTGTTATAATCTTCTCCTGTTTCCTTAAGAAAAAAGAAAAAAAACACTAAAGGTATTCACATTCAAGATAAGAAAATTTCCTAGACAAAAAAATTAAAGCATTATCTTAAATTTCACTAAACCATTGCGCACAAGTTTGCTCTGTTCAGAAACCTATCCTGTGCCTCATAAGGTTTCTGTATATAAATATTTTCAAACAGCAATTGTCCCAAAACACAGTGTACAATAAGCAATAGCAAAATCGTTAACTATAGGTATATTTTTATCATGGACTGAAAATACAAATACGTGTACCTTAAAAAAGGATACAGTTGCTCATAAAAATTAAGTTATTATGGACAAGTATCATTTGCATTTGTCACTTACCTCCTGCATTACTGTTATCATTGCTTCCTTCAGAAGAACTGTATCAATATAGTTCTCTGATTGACTGTAATAAAAAAAAAACATGATTCAATGATTAAGCTATGTACACAAATTTTACTTTGTAACACTTGTTTTGGCAACTGACTGAAACTGGAATTGATCTCATAGATACTTGGTAAAACAGAAATGTTCTTGCTCCCTGTATTTGCTAACTATTTAGAGGAAAGATGTAAAACTGTAAAAGATTTGACTTGGGAATAGGATGATTACTCACTGAAATTACAAAGGATTAGTTCAAAACTGTATTTAGTTCTGGTTACTAATGCATGTATATTGTCAATTTTCTCCAAATTCTGGTTCAATCAAAGTTGTATTCCACATGCTTGTCTTTCCAAGAGTTTCTGCATAAGTATCAACAACATTTGGAAGTGTTTAACCCTTACATTTTAACCCACAGACTTACAGACACACGAATACACAGAAAGACAGACAGATACAAACATACCCTGATTCCTCTTGAAAAAACTGTTTTGCCCTTTTATTTTCCATGTCCGGGATAACATTATGTAAGGAATAAATTGCCTTCGCACTGAAAATAGGAATCATAATATTTTACTTCTGCAATTGATAATTTAAAGTATGTTTTGTGGAATGTTTCTCACACATAATGTTTTAAACTAGAATACCCACTGACAACATGTCTAGCCAGCAAACGAAACATTGTAACCATAATCTATGACTACTGCATCAGGGAATCAATTCTTCGGCTCAGTGGACATAATGTTGGTTTTCAATGTGAGAACACCTCATTTCCGATTCCACCATGTGTCGATATTTTCAAGAACATTGTATTTTTTGTTAGAAAATTTCTTGTTCTGTACAAAGAAGAAGTAACTTTTTCACTTACTCTTTCTTTCTTTGAAATCTCTTGTATAAATTAAGTTTAATCATGAAGATTGCCTGAAACAAGAAAATAACTTATATGTTATAGGAATAGCGTCAGTGTTTGTTTAAAAAAGTAGCACAATATTAAGTCTAATTATGAAACATTATCTTTAATGAATAAATTCAAATGAACAGTCACAATTAGACCCTTCTTTAATATTGTACTGATTTTGAAAAGTTATTATTCAAATAATAAGTTCAAATAGCTTGCAACTTTTACATTTCAGAAAACAATATCTATCATTATACCTCACGTAAACTGCCAATACAAAATTTCCATAGGCGATCCGGCTTTTTAAAACTAATGTTACATTTTGCATCAGCTCAGAGGGTAACATTTGTTTTTCAAAACCCCTCCGGGTGTTATTGTTTTTTTGCACACCCTGCAGAAACTCAAATGCCTGATGACGTCGAAGGCACTTATTGAATATATTGACTATAAGCGTTTAGCTGAGTTTGATTCGACTCGTTACTAAACTAAAACAGTCCTAAGGTATATATATAACATGATCACCTGTATGGTTCGGTATAATAAAATAAATAACACACATCAGTGCGGATGACAGAGGATACTGACAACCCTCAAAAAACAATAATACCCTCGACTGTCGCCTCGGCTGTTATTGTTTTTTCGGGTTGTCAGTATACTCTATCACCCTCGCTGATGTGTGTTATTTATATAATATTATGTTATATCTAAACTATGTTTTAAATCTGTGCTCACCGGTTGACTAAACAAGGCCTCTCCAAAACCATAGGTCTTCAAACACCCATTATTTCTAATAAATTCTATATGCCTTCTCATCCATGGCAATTCACTGAATGTAATTGTGATGAATTAAGCTTTTTGAAATTTTTGCAAATAAAAAAAATGACTTTTGTGGGAAAAACTGTGCACCTGAAGCCCAGAAAATTCTGACCACCAATATTAATAGCTAATGAATTAAGGCAAATGAAACCAAAATTTTACTAATCTATTTGAAAACAGAATAAATACACTTGAGCCTAACACCACAACCACATGATAGTTGTTTCTTTAAAGATAGAATTTAAAAAAACAAAACAATCAAGAACAGTCACTGTAAAGAAGTCAATGACCCCAAAGTGGTGCTTCAACTCTGAGGACAAGTCAATCAAGGGTAAAGGTTAAATTTAGGTTAGTGGAAAAGCCTCGTCCAAATGAATGTTGTGTCCTAGTATGAAATAATTCCACTTAGTAATAAAGAAATTATTGGCAATGTTAAATTTTCGGACGGACTGACTGACGGACAGACTTACGGCCCAAAACAAGATAGTGGACCTTTTCTTTTGTTTAACAGAGGGCCATTGGCCCCTTATTTTATTGTTACGGAATGAACTCTATTCTTCTCTTTTGTTATGTTTACCATTAGATGGCCCCTCTATTTATTTCGGTAGTTGACTAATGGATGGACAGTACAAAAACTAACTTCGGGGGCATAAAAAACAAGCATTCCTTGCACCATTTATACAAAAAGGCTATCAGTGATCACATGTGTTGCCTGATAATAGCAATAGCCAATTAAGCAGTTGCATTTAGAGGTGATTGGACAGTTAGCTGGCTAAAACGATTTTTTTTTCAAGGGCCATAACTCAGCCAAAAAATAATTCAACTGAAAAATATGTTAAAATTGCGCAAGTACTTTAGGTACCAATCAATCCTGTCACATTTCATTCAATTTGCTTTAGTAGTATAAGAGATGTAGTGCAGACAAACTTAAAAAAAATCATTAAAGATCTATAAGTGAAATGTTGGTCATAGACTATTTCATTGCAAAATGATTATGTTCTGAAAATCAGCCCTGTATCTTCTGAATGTCAAAATGTCAACAACAGGGCGTCAGTGATTAAGCTTTAGTAGACAGCTACTCTTCAACTGAAACTGTATTAATGTAGCCTCACTTTAAGTATCTGGTATAATTATTTATGCAGGAACCAACTCAGTGTGCAAAACTATATGAATCATTCCAAGTTTATTGATGTTCAAGTACATTGTATCTTAAGAACAGATGACAAACGATGGATTTTTCATAAAATCAAGGGCTATTGGCTGTGGAATTGCTGCAATTCATCCAATGAGCTTATGATGTTATGGCAACACCTTGAATAGCTGAAAATGACATAAAGTGAAAGAATTTTAACATGACTGATTATTACCAACTTCCAGACACATCAATTTTTAAAGTGGTGAGATGTATTACAGTAGACTCCCTCTCAACCGAAACCCCTTCAGGACCACACCATACTTCCTGTTTTCAGAGGGTTTGGGTCTACCAAGGGTATGTGTTCCTGCCACCAGCCTACCCTATTTGCATTGTGGTTTATCAGTTTGGTTTAGTTAAAGGCCCTATACAATGACTACTTATCATCATCTTAATGCATTTATGGTCAACCTTGTGTTCAGGTGCTGCAAGCCAAGTCAAAGAAACAAAACATTCAAGAATAAATACCTTCTCATTCCAACTACATGGATGAGGTTCCAGCATCTTCTATATGCTGCTCTAAGCTGCCAAAAAAAAAAAAAATAACAGGTCTCAAATTTATAATATAGAAGCAGACTTAAGAGAAAAATATATGACTAGCAGACTTAAGAAAACAGCCACCAAAAACAGGGGCCATGCTTGAATTTTTCCTTTCTCCAAAGGCAAACACATCAAAGGAAGCAAACTGTGGTGAAGGGTTTTCAAAAGCAACACCAATAGGAAATATAATTATCAAACCCAACTGTAAATAACTCAGTTATGGCCAATTTCAGCAAAATTTAATAATTTGACCTTGACTCTCCAGGTAATTTAGGAGCCAAGGTCAAGTTCAGTCTGGTATACTTGGAAGTTTTGTCAAAAGGGTAGTTGTGTCCAAGTATTAGAAATCAAACATTTATGATCAATGTTAAAGTTTTCAGATGGGAATGGTTACAGCTCCATGACTTGATATTTTCTTTGTAAAAGTAGAGCTAGAACTCTATTGACTAATGATAGGAATATTTAAACTGTAAATTCCAATTGATAAAAGACGGTTAAACACCTGAAAATATTTGTTACAAAGAGTTATATATATATTATATACACAGAAATGAATTAACATCACAAACATGTTTAGAAAATGTTAAACTGAAAGATGAAATGGATATTAAGATACCTCAAAGAATTCAAATGGCAATCATAAAATGCTTACTCACTCAGAACAGGTTCTACTATAAGAAAGAAAAATAGAAACCTTAAGAAATCTTACATGCTTATGGACAACCTCTGTGTTAATAAAAAATCCTCTTGCTCTGCTTCAATTTCTGTCTGTCCAGGCAACAAGTCAATTAGGCCATCAATAGGCCAATCTTTCAAATCATGATCCACCTGCAAAGGTTCATCATCTTTCTGTTCCGTAGCCTATAAAACAAAGAATGATGAATAAAAAAATTACTCCATAAAATTAAGACAGCTCAGAATATACAATGTGTTTAACACTCAACATTTAAAGGCCACATCATTTACCAGCTGTACCTGTCTGATATTTGATATAAGATATACTTGTACACATTTAGTCAAAGAAGATTCTTATAATTGAGAGATATATTTTCTATCCATTAAACACAGGCATGTCTGTTTTTCTGCTATTAAGGTGCTTTGTTTAACTAAGGACACTTACCTTACATGAACTGCATATAAAATGTTCAGGCTCATCCTCTTCTGGTATGCCGAGACAAGATGGGTGAAACCACTTCTCACAACATTCACAGAACCAAAACAGACTGAAAACACATTTACAATGAAATAACATGTACCTTGAGCTCAAAGCAAAAATGTAAAATGCTAAAATTCCAGATCTTAATAGAAACTCATAGTGAGTTAAACTCATCATGCAATTACTTATAAAGATCATCAGAACTCTGGCATGGAGGTAGGTACCATCTGATCGATGAGTTTAATAAATTTAACAGAATTCAAATTTTATTGACTAAAAAGATCATTTGGTTTGTGGTTTATCCAGTGTTGAGTGTATTCAGTTGCTTTTAAGTATTAAAATATGCCATAAAAGACTGACAGTAATGTAATCAATTAAGACTCATTTTTTAAAATTTCATATATCATAAAATTTAAATGTAGATAACGAAGTAACTACACACCGACCATCATCCTTCTTGATGTTACAAATGCAATAGGTTTGTCTAGTCTTTTTTTTGCATGGACCATACAAGTATGATGATCTTTTTCGCTGAAACATATACAGGCTAAGCTATTTCAACAGCATCAAATGCAGTAAGTGTTAATACTGAATAACTTCTATTTATGAAATATAACACAATAAAAATTACTGAATTATTAAGCATACCATCAGTACTATCTATCTGGATACAAAAAAAAAATTGAAATGACTTCTTCATTCTTTGTACACAAGAAACAGTTTCTCAAGAATAGATTACAAAGTAAGCCCTAAAGATCTCTTTTTACATAAGAATTAAATAATTTCTTCTTATGTAGGTAGACAAATGTCTTGTTTTTTTTAAAAAAACCTCTACGGCTGGCTATTGACTTACACTTTTTCTTTCTTTGCGCAGACAGTATCTCTTATCGACATCATGCAGCTTTGTTTCTGTCTTGTTTGGCTCATGCTCAAGGACATCCTGATCCTCAGAAACAACCTCACAGTTAGGATAATTTTCATGCTCAGGGATATCATGATGCTCAGTGTCATGATCAGGGATATCGTGATGCGCATCGTCACGCTCAGGGATATCATGATGCTCAGTGTCATGCTCAGGGATATCATGATGAGCAGTGTCACGCTCAGGGATATCATGATGCTCAGTGTCATGCTCAGGGATGTCATGATGTGCATTGTCACGCTCAGGGATATCATGATGCTTAGTGTCATGCTCAGGGATATCATGATGCTCAGTGTCATGATCAGGGATATCGTGATGCACATCGTCACGCTCAGGGATATCATGATGCTCAGTGTCATGCTCAGGGATATCGTGATGCGCATCGTCACGCTCAGGGATATCATGATGCTCAGTGTCATGCTCAGGGATATCATGATACGCAGTGTCACGCTCAGGGATATCATGATGCTTAGTGTCATGCTCAAGGATATCATGATGCTCTGTGTCATGCTCAGGGATATTATGATGCTCTCTGTCAAGTCTAACAGGGACCTCCTCATGCCCATGGACTTGTTTGTGTACTTCCTCATTCTCAGGGGCATGCTCATGCCGTGGGCCATCATCATGCTCATGGATTTGCTCTTGTAATTCCTCATGCTCAGGGGCATGCTCATGACAAGAGACATCGGTTGATCTGATTCCAGCCTCTGCAACTGATTAAATAAAGCACTGATTTCAGTTAAAAGCTTGTGTATTTTTTGGCATACTTATGTATAATTTTGTACACATTTATGAAATAAAATTATATAGAGCAGTAAGAAGATTAAAGAGTACACACCTGTAGACAGAAGTGTATGTCCAATTCTTTTACGCTGTGCATATATATCTCTGGCTGTCCAATCAAACTGTAAAGACTCTCCCTTCAGAAACCTCTCAGCAAACTATAATACAGAGTTGATCTTAAAAAATTAAAATGGTTTTTTGATTTGAACTGAATATTTTAGAAAGTTGTGGACTGTCTGATCTTATGAAAATAATTACAAGTAAATAAAAGATGTTCATGATTACAAGTACAAAGATGCATATGAATTAGCATCATAACTTACCATTAAGTTTTTGGCTATCCCTTGCTTTTTATAACCTTTGTCATTTCTATTCATTAACTTTTTAAAAGTAAGAACTATTGGTAATGCAGTTAACTACAAAAAAGCTCATTGGCAAGTAATTTTTTGCTACACATACATGTTAAGATCTCATATAATAATATTCTCACTTAATCAAAAACTCAACCTACTGTTAAAACATATATCCCACAAGACAGCCCATCTGGTTGCATGCTGTGGTTAACAGTTTCAACTTCCCAACCAACAACAAGTTGATCTATTCCTTCCTTACATCTTTCATTAAGAAAATTGCTGAAAATATTATAACACAGTATCAGGTGTTTGTTTTCCAACAGAAAAACAACTTATTGTCTAAGAATCTTCTACTGACTATAATATAAATTATTTCAATTTAAAATAATTTCTTTTATTTGCATTGAGAAATTGGTCGTATCCTTCTGACACTCGGGCCCCTGTGGTATACAGCTATACCAGTCCAGCGTATAACCACTGGGCCATATCCTACCTCTAAATAGCTATTATTTTCAAAAGTTTACTATTGCATCAGTTAATCAATATAAGTCCTTTGGTTACCGTAAAACATATTGTGTAGTGTATGAAAAACAAAAAGGTGTTTTCAACAGTTTAAGCTTCATTCAAAGAAGATAAATATTAGGTTTTATTATGTACACTGTTTTGCAAGTAATTTATTTGCACTTCACTCGACAACAACCTAAATTGTGACAAATTGAAATGGATTTGTTGTGCACAATGGATAAAGTAGGTACACTCGGACATCAAGGCAGAGAGAAAATTAACCAACAAAGGTTTTGAGAAGGAGACATTGCAGAGAGAGAATAGGTTTTGAGTGTGAGTAACATTTATTTATTGAGACTCTGCGACTGATTGTTGAAGGTTCATGTACTTTTTTTAACAGGACTTTTTACAGCATTACAGCATTTACAGTACTACAGATTTTACAAAACCAGTATGATGGATCACTTGGTAAACAAAACAGTTAACCTTTTACTTTTGTTTTTTTAATACACATACTGTGAAGAAAATCACTAAAATAAAATTGGCAGAAATTGATATAACCATCTATAGGTAGAAAATATCAAATATATGCAACTGCAAAAATAACCAGTTATATGGTAAGGTATAAAACTTCAGCAGTACTTTTCAAAAACTGTATAAAGAACAACTAAACACAAAAAAATTTAAAAGGGCATAACATGGGTGCCAACTGGAATAATCATAAATAAAATATAGGAATATCAATGAATATTGATTTTGGCATTCGAATATACTCAAATATTGGTATAGGTAATGTGACTGTTTCTGATTGTCTGAATTGGTGGTTTCCAAATAAACATACAATATTGACATACTTGGTCCTGTTGCACTGAATACTTATTATGATAACTTTTTCAATACATGATAACTTTTTAACTGATGATGCTGAGTGCGCGCTCCTTTTTGTAACACATATTGTCCTCAAACTATTTTTGATCTGAGAATAGTTATGAAAATATAAAAAGAAAGTTAAAAATAACTTATTCTGTGTCTAAAATCTTAGTGAATGCAAAAGTGAAACTGTCGTTCTCATTCTAAGTAGTTGTTAAAAACAGTCTTTGTCCAAATTTAATTTAATATTCATAAATTTTGGGTCTTTAGCAGATGAACGGTA
This sequence comes from Cyclina sinensis, assembly GCA_012932295.1. Classification (NCBI taxonomy): domain Eukaryota; kingdom Metazoa; phylum Mollusca; class Bivalvia; order Venerida; family Veneridae; genus Cyclina; species Cyclina sinensis. Next base: position 31,965,413 of record JAAONU010000019.1, on the reverse strand, counting down.
CATCAAACAAGCATTTCAGACCTCTTAAAGTCACATGGCAATGGCAATTACCGGTAGTGTTAACTTTTAAAACAACAAATATGCCAACTGCCGGCTAATTGCTGAACTGATGCGCATTATGAAAACAAATTTGACAACAAGCAGAAAAGCTCTCTCTTAATTACAATTTCAGAAACTTTGTAATTTCAAGATAAATGATGCTGGAAAACTTTATAAATTTTATTTCTAATGCGAATATTCGAATGCCGAAATCTAACTAGGATATTATTAAGGAATGCTCAAATATTTGTTGACATCCCTAATAAATTTCAAACTCAAAATAACTGAAACTGCAACTGCTGAACTTACTACCAATGAAGAAGCATAGTTTGACATGTTTCAAATAATTCTCCCAATGGATTAATGTAGAGTAATTTCCTCTGCTCTGGCTTTATTATCTTAATACAAAGACATGACTTATCAACATGTGTTCATTTTGCCACATAAATGAAATGGCCTACTTGCTGATTTTATAAACTGACTTTAAGTCAGATGGCAAAGTTTCAATTAAAATGACATTACTATAAAACATGCAAGGGTTTCCCATAATTACTCTATACAGTCTTACAGATAGACCCCTTGCGAGACATTTTCAGCCAAAAAAGATATCTGTTCACCTAATGATTGTTCTGCAGGATATCTAATCTTTAACATCCTGCAACCTATTAATCATCTTTTATTTCCTCTGACTAAAGCAAGAATATCTTTTTCATTAATAATAAAGGTTTAAAACAAGGTTGATGTTCTTTATATCTGTGTTTTGGCAACTAATGTCATAAGTTCCAAAAATATTGTCTGAGAGATGCTCTGTCAGCATACTTGACTTGTTCTTTTTCAATAATATCCAGTATCTTTTTACACAAGTTCTATGAATTTTGTTGGCATAAATATTTGGCCACTGAGTACTGCTGCACAGTCTTCACCGAGAAATGTTTTTGAACCACCTTGAAAAGTATTAAAGAGATACACAGGCAAATGAGTGCCCAAAAAATTAAAACCGATATTATTTGCTCAAATCACGTTCAATATGAAGAACTTTAATTTCCCAGTATGTTTGTAGTGAAATGCGGGTTTGAATGTAAATATTTGAACATTCTTTAACAAAAAATTAAAATGTGAACAAAATCACCAACTTATTTTCAAATAGGTCACATGACAAAAAGAACCAATCATCGTTTCTCTTGGGTTGTTTTTGCCATAGATCACGTGACAGGTACTTCAACCGTCCAATCATTCACTGCAAAGTTAAGCGCGAAATCTAAATTTTTTATATAGTCCCATGTGGGTTGTTAGGAAACCATCAGGTTTTTCATTTAGAAAGAGGAAATCTTTGTTACTGGAACAGATCATTGTATTTATTTCGATCACATTTATAGTATATTGATAGAATGAATGAGAAAGAAAGCATAAAACTTTGGCCTGTGTATCCCTTTAAAATCTCGCTTTAAATTGTTATTTACAATAATGTTCCCATATAAAGTTTAATTATCATAAATATCCTCAATAAATATCAAATTTTTGTAAGTATTCATTAGTCAATGAAATTCGGCACTTTGTTGATTAAGTAAGACTGCAATTAAGAATTCCAGTTAAAAGATAATTAAATTTCTAGCCTTTTGAAATGTACATCAACATTTTACTTTTTAACTTTATCCATATTAATAATTGCTTCTGGAATGTATGAAAAAATGGTCTGAAATTGCATGTGCACTTGTTAACCATTTTATCAAACTGGTAAATACTTTTACAAACACAAGTCTTGTGTGGTGAATGTTTTTGGCTTAGGCTTATCAGATATAGGACATAAATTGCCTTTATGCTGCACTTGTATCCACACTGACCACTTAGTGAACTCATGCTAATAATAGAAGTAATGGTACAGGCTTCCTCACTTGTGAGGAAAATTTCGGGCCTATCTGTTAGACTGTATATTACATTTTTGTTAACTAATTTTGTTATTTCTATCTGAAATATTATGTGCATGAAATGGTAACTATGTAACTTTAAAGTGGTCTCAAAAATCTATAGACCTAAAATTTGAAATAGCAAAACAGTATCTAACTACATGGACCCAAAACTTCTAGAGGTAACAATAATATAATTTCTACATAATTCCAAATAAGTTAGAAGAAATATTTTTAAACTTATATATGTATGCGTATTATTTTCATAATGAAAATCACAGACCTAATCAAAATTTTACACTATTACAATTTATTTGTCCATGCAGGTAATTCCCATCATTAAGAAATACCTACCACTAAGACCCAATGTACTCCACCTTCATTCACAGCACAAAGACAATGATCAAGCCTGTTTAACACTGTCTGTAATAATAAGACAAATGCAAAATGTCAACACAGAAAACAGAAATTACAAAAGAACAATACACTCCATCTGCTGATGATATAAAATCAAGGTGCAATTTCTGGTTATATATATCCCCTACCAAGATTTTCTTCTAAGAATAATTTCTTTCAAGTAATTAAATGATAAGATTTTGAAGACTGGACAAGTTTGATAAGTAACATTTTTTTTTTCTGATGCAAGTGCATGGTTTTGAATGGAAATTTGTAAGATATGACCTCAGATTCATATACTTTTTGCTAGTAATTGAAACTTAGAGTGAATGTGTACGAATGATGTTACACACTCCAGTTAAATGATATACTTTGCAAAGCGTCTTTTTGAAATATTGGATGAATGGATAAGAGATACATCTGAATGGATGAAAAATGTCAGAATAATATTCCCTTCAAGCAACATCTTCATAGAGAGACACTATATCAAGTCACAAGGTGAACCCAATTTCATATATAAATAGAAATAACATGTTTCCTGTTTGTTTTTTTTCCCCTCAAATTTTATACTGATTTTTATTGGACATTTCATCTCATCCCCATTTGTAAACCACTGGGCAACGATTTTATAAGATTTTGGTACATGATTACAAGGTGCTGCAACAAACAAACGAACAAACCAAAAAAAACAATGAATGACAGAAAAATTCATTTCAATAGCTCAATTTAAAAGAAGTTTCAGTGAAATGTAAACGATTTATGGGATTTAATATTCCTATAACATACTGTTTTACAGATATTAAAGACTTACATTCCTTAGTTGGCCATGCACTCCAGACTGCCCAGTGAAAATGGCTGTAGCAGTCACACAGTTGATATGAAGTATATCTGTGCCTTTAACCAACATTGATAAATATGCGTCAATCAGCTGAAAAAATTGTAGTCAAAGTAGAAAATGCCCATTCAAGTAGGGATGGATGCTTCTTTAAGGGAGCTTATTTAATTTCCACGTATGATTATTAATAACCCATTTTGATTTTTGCAGATTAACAGTGTATTTCTTCTATTACAAAAGCATTATAAAAAGACATGATAGTCCAACTTTGAGCTTCACAAAAGTTCATTCTGCAAGCCCTTTTTCTTTGGTTATATGTTGTTTGTTTGGTATCTTGTACATGTAACACAACTGAAATGAGCTTGGATACCAGGAAAATGATGTTCTATGAGATTAAAAGTTAGACTGATAAAATACAGATCAAAATCAAGAACTGTATCAAAAGTCATGAAATTTTAAGGGAATGTTTATTATAATGAAACACTATTAGACAACCATAGCACTGGAGCTGAAGTTATAATGTATACAATGTTATTGAATTTAAGAGGTAATGGTTAAAAATGTTTAACAACACCAATCATCCTAAACAGTAATATGAGATTTCTTTTGCATGTAAGTATTATTACCTCATCTGATAGTGTTGTTTTTAAGAAATGGAAGCTTTGTCTGGTCAGTATGTACGGACCAATTTGAGCGATCACCTCATCACTTGCTGGTTTTTCCCAAATATCTCGAAGAACTGAAAAGCAAGTCAATTCATGAGTTAACTATTAACTATAAAAAAGTTTTAATTGTGAAAACTCTACAACATGAGTACAGTGTAACTTTTTTTCTCCTTATGAAAACATTAACAGGCTACCATAATTTTTTCTAAAAATTATTTTAATTCATCATTGGATAAACACAATCCCTAAACTACTTTCTTTCATTAGATTATATGGGTATATGCCCTCATCACTAATGTTGACTAGACAACATTGTCTTTATTAACCAGACACAAGTTTATGGGTAACTATTAACAAGAGGACCATGATGGCCCTGGATCGCTCACATGAGTACTTTGGCTGTAGGTTTGCTGTTTAGCAGTATTTCATTTTTGTAAGTGAAAATATGTAAGTGCCTACAAATCAAATATGTAAAATAATAATGAGTCTCCTATCTGAAAACGATAGTGTTGATGTTCTTTAGGCAAAACCATTGCTTACAGTATATACATGTTTTGTTTGTTTGCAGAATATACAGCTTCATAACCAATCAAATTTTGCCAAATTTATATGTAGAAATAGGTTAAATATCATACTTACCATCTGTTTCTTCAGGAAGAGCTTCATTGAAAACAGTGTTCAATTCAGGTTTCACTGTTACTGGAATTCCTTCAGTTGTTGGCACTTCTGCGAAAGTATTTTGATATATTTATTATAAAAACATGTAATATACCTTTCAGTATCTCTTATAATGTAATGAAGTGTGTTTCAACTAGGATCTGTTTACGTACATTTCAACACTTGCAACAGTGGTTTATCAGCACCAGTTTATTTCTTTTTCTGCAAGTCATTTAGTTGTACTGCCTATCTCATCAACTGATTTTTTTGGCAATTTTTGCCAGTTTTATCAACATACTTATGTTTTCATCTTGCACAGAAGTAGTAATTTAACTACATATGGTCAATGCTCTTTGCAAAACATAATTTTAACTGCAAAGGCAAAAACTGAACAAAAAGTGGTATAATTTAAAAAATATTTACATACAAGAATACTCAATATATTGATACCTTTGAATTAGTGCCAATTTACATAATATCATGTAATACTGAAATATCTCCATCTATGTAGAAGAAATGCTCCAGGCAATATCTGGGCATTACATATCATTATTGGCCTTGACCTTATATAATATGGAACTGGATTATGTGTGTAATTCTCAGTCTCATAATGGTGAACATATCTAATACAATCACTAAATTCATGACAACTAAATGGTCCGTACACACATTTTCTTAATTTTTATCTGATCTCTACCCTTTATGTGTGACCCTGACCTTGGCCACAATGAGCTGAATTTTGGATGTGACACTCTGCCTCACAATGGTGAACATTTGTGCTTTTACTAAAACCCCCAATGTAAGTAGAAATTTTGCTCAAGCTAAACGTTTTCTTTTCCTGATCACTATGTTTGACCTTGACCTACTTCATGTCTTTGTATTTCTGTTATTTCCTAGGGGTTATAATCTTATACCAAGTTTCACAACACCGGTTTTCATAGATCTACCCAAAAATTTTATGTATAAAGTATTTTATGTATAAACTATATTCTCTTAACAAATATTCTGTCACTGATGATTAGCTTACCCAGTTTTACAGGAGTGACTCTTTGTTTCTTCATCGCTGACGCCATTGCTCCTGATCTTGATGAAAATTTATTGTGCGCTTTTCTTTTTTTCAAAGGCAATACTCTTCCTTTTAGTCCATGAATCATAGGAACTTTGCTTGAAAGGCTTTTGTGTACTTTCTGTAACTCATTATTCAGATTAATTAAAACTGCTTTGTCCTGAACATTGTACGTTAGTGACGATATTAGTTTCAATGATTCCCTGCATGAAATTTGGAGACATCTAACTGAATCTTGGTGTACATTTTCTTCCAAGCCTGAGGCCAAATCCTGGGCTAGCTCTGGATCTGAAGATTGAAGTTAATACAATACACACCATGACTGTAATTTTCTTATTTGCTTTGAACATTTCATAATTATAGTTATTGTTAAATAATTCATATAATGATGTGACTGTGATGCTGATATTTTTTAATAATCTGTACATTGCTCTTAATATAACAATATAGTTTTATATTACTGGTCTTATAAGAAGTTTAAAGAATAATCTGTGATAAAGACAGATACAAGTCAAATTCCTTTCAATGACAAGACGATCGCAATTTCTTTAAGACAACTAAGATCAACACCTTAACTGAGGTGTGAACATCAATAGAAACACTAACACTGAAGAAAAGGTTAAGGAGAATAGCTAACACCATAATATGAATATGACACTTGTCCAGAATGAAGTAGGTCAAGGCTACTATATTAAATTTTTTCCATCTCAATATGAAATATCACAGCACAATTTTCTTCAGGGATGAAACTGTTGAATCTATAAACTTCTAATTATAATTCTGCACACATACTGCTGCCATAGTTGCCACGGTAATGTCAGTAATGAAATATGGCATCCTTTCAAATAAGAGTAAAAGGAAAATGTCGTACCAGAGAAAAATGTGAACCTAGTATATGGGAAAAGTGGCGCAAAACTTCTGTTAACATGAAATTACATCATTTTGATTACTTGTTGACATTATACAGACATTATTATCATCAAGACAGTGTTTCGGTCAAATCGTGCAGAGGACAGTTTACTGACTATACACATTCTAGGATAAAAACAATTGAAACATGCTCCATTTCTGCCAGACCTTGCTCCATTTGAGTTTGACTTTTGCCCTCACTTAAAGGCATGACATTGACTGACCACAGAATTTAGATTGATTATCAAGTCCTACAGAAGGGATTTTTTTTTTTTGGTTCTTGTGTTATATAATGTACCTAAAAAATAAATCAATAAGACATAGAAAATGCATGTCACTGTGGCTAATACTTTCAAAAGTGCTCAAATAACGATCAAAGTGCCCAACAGCATGTTCATTGGTTAGATATTTTTTGTTGTGTATTACAGTATTAGCCACATGTGGTCAAAAAATCTTGAATATTTCCAGTTTTATTGGAAGATCAGTAGTTCTGATGCATGGTAAATTTTATGATTAATGATGGACAACTCTGCTTCTGCAACTTGTCCTAATACTTTCTGGACAAACTTCATAGTCACACTAAAAGAAAACTACCAAACTATATCTTTACCCTGAAGCTGACCAGACAAATTAAGCCCCTCTTCTGACTGCAGTGAGGAAGTACCAGAAGTTACAGCAGTTGTCTCTATAAATATACATAAAAATTAACTGGTATTAATATATTTCGGTATTCATTGTTTAAGGCTTTCAGCAGCAACATTTCCAACATGATGCCCAAGGGCAACATGTTGAGCCCTCAGATAAACCATTCTTTTATAGCATCTGACTGATTAACTCACACAAATGCACACACACTCAAGTGCCATTGTGGTGACTATGTCCAGCTACCTACAAGTGGCCTTGACAATAAGGGACCACTAAAATTTTCTTTGCTTTTATTTCTGAAAGAAGTTAAATTAAATTAAATTTAGTTTATTCACAACCAGGTGGAAAGTACTTTCGAACACTAAAATATTACTCAGTCTTTGGAATGTAATTGCTGGTGAAAAGGTTTAGGCTTACATTCACTAACAGATTCATATAATTTAACAATTTCAGTTATACTTCAAACTGATATAAGGTTGTTACTCATTCACCACAGATTTGCCTTTTTTTGCAACCTCTTCAGGATCTGAGGAGAGGAAGCAGAACATCAAGACAAGATGGGTTTTCAGTTGGATACATATAAAAAGGAAAAAAGGTAAAGAAGGGCCTGCTGGAAAAGACAGCATGCTAGTCCAAGTACAACAAGACTCGTTTGCAGACAGCAGGGGAGGGTGGGGGTGGGGGGGGGGGGGAGAGTACTTAGCCATCTCATATCAGTTAATATTTTATTTCTAGGTTTAAGAAGTTTTTTTTCCTATATATAAGTATAAGAAAAATCAAATGACCCCCGGAGGTGGGGCTAACTTTGACCCCAGGGTACAATCTTTTCAAGGGTATTGCTGGTGATCAAGTATTCCAAGTTTGAATGGAATATCTTTGACACTTTTTGAGAAATGGACATTAACAAAAAGGATAACTAAGAAATTTTTAAGTTGAAATAGGGGCATAACTTTACAAAAAAAAAATTGAGGGTTATCTGCCCTTGAGAAAGTGTCGCATTTGGATAGAGAACATGTATTCTGAATTTGAAGTAAATAGCTTTGACAGTTTCTGAGAAATGGATTTTAACAGTCAATGTTAAGTTATCATGACAAAATCCAAGTACAAAAATTGGCATAACACTGTCACATGTGACCTTGTCCTAAAGATTTTTGCATTATCATGACCCTATTGTCGTAAGAAATAATATATAATTCGAAAGTCTGTTGAGAAAATATTCAGAAATGGACAAGTTATAGCCAACGTTAAGTTTTTGTGAAAAGGGTCATAACTTCGTCAAATGTGACCTTAACCTAAAGAGTTTGGCATAGTCACGACCCTGTTGTCGTAAGCAATATAATTTGAAAGTTTGATAATGACATATTAAGAAATGGCAGTTATAGCCAATGTTAAGTTTTCGTGCTGGACGGATCGACAGACAAAGCAATCTCTATGTCTCACTGTTTCTTTGAAAGGTCGACACCAAAAATACCTTTTTTTTTTGTACTTGTTTGCTTTACCTTCTTTCAGTACTTCCAATACCTAGTCTATGTAAATTTATGAATTTACTGACATGATATGTCAGTTAATATGAAGTGTACTTCATACATATCATACATGTACTTTACTAACCGTCAATTCTGCTGTCACTGTTAAACATCTGTAAGTCAGTTTCAAATTCTTGATCATCCCTCTCACTCTCTGAAAGGTATGAATAACATATTAAACTTAAAGCAATATTTTTTCGGTTACTTTATAAAATCAGAGAAAATAAGAACATGCAACAAGTTCTACATAATATCAACAGCAACTTTTTTCAACAATGAGTGAAGATATTAGTTAACTTTTAGAGCAGATAATAAACATATGTTCAAACGGCTTAAAAACCAACTAAATCAATACTTGTGTTAATATAGATTTGCATACTGTATAATCAAAACCTTAAATATCTTGTTTTCTTAAAGGTGGTCAATCTGATTCCTTAAAAAAAATTCCAATAATTTTCATTTTGTTACAAAATGATAGGTACCAGTAATATAAATATAACAAAAAAAGGACATCATTTTGGCATGGATTTAGGTAAGGTTTGGTTATTGAACGTATGTTCAGGTTTTGACGCTAGGGATATCCCCGTTTTATTTGAAGAACAGGTGTGTGCGCCATGTACTTTGATTTTATAGCCTCATCTGTGTTACAATGTAGAATAAAAATTCTTCTTCTTGCAGATCCACTTCTTGTCTCCGGCAGCCCAGGCATTTTCTATTGAAATAACAGCTTCCCAGAATACACCGTAATCAACATCTGATCTTGTCTGAAATTTCATACCAATTTTAAAATAGCTTACTTTGTGGTGCAACCAAGATAGAAAACCCCTCAATTTGTGAAGAATTACCGATACTCCTCATAGTTTTATTCGGTGTCGGTATGCGTCAATTAGTTAGAAACTATTAAATATTATTATGAATACAATTTACTACAAACAAAAACATCCAGAAATCAAACTGACCACCTTTAAAAAGCTAAATAAAAATCAATTACGTGGATGGTGATTAAGATCTACGTCCAAAGTCATATGAGCCGAGTCCCTGAATTCCGCTGGTAACCTATTCCATTCTACAATATCTCCTGTCAATAAAACCTTGAAAATGTGTTTACAGGGCATGTGATGCCTTTTCCAATCACGACAGGTACATGACAGTGGAGTCATTTCATCACCAAGGTAAACAACAAACTGATTGTTTCCTCGCTTCACTAAGTACTTCCCATCCTGCATTTGCACCTGGTGCCTGTAAATAAATAGATAAACAAATTAATAAATCAATCAATCAGATAATGTCATATGCTGAAAATACCCACTTAGAAATTTTTTATGGCTAAAGTGAGACATATTGAGTATAATATCCACATGATTGTCATAATAACTCTGACTTCTTATTTGTTATCTGAACAAGGCTGCAATTGAGAAGAACAGCACTCACCCCACCACATGTTGTTTTCCACTAGGAATAATAGTAATAGCTAATCAAGGGCTGCAACTCTAATATAAATCAAGCTACAAGTGTCAGCCAAAAATATGCAAACGTGCATTTGCTAACTATAATTGATCTGAAGTTTTCTTTTAAATCAGATGAGTGCTTCGAGAGGTATGTCCATATGTGTTCAAATTTGGACAAATCAAGGCACATAACTTGGCTGAAAATCACTGAACCTGAAATTACTGAGGACATGCTCAACTTAAATGGTACCAATAATAATTAATAGAAAGTTCCATTGAAATCAAACAGGCAGTTATGGAGAAGAAATGCAGACAAACTTTTTGACATACAGACAGACGAAAAGTACAAAAAAAATTGATTACAACCCCACAAAGTGGGGAGAGACATAACTATGGGCTACCACTCTGTTAAATTTACCCGCTTAAATCCTTGGCAGACTGAATTGCGGACATACAGTGCTTTATAACACCCCTCGGTCGACCTTGTAGATATTCAGGCACCGCCTCATTGAATTTCCGGAAAATCTCCAGACAAGTCCTTATTCACGTCCACATACCTAAAACCAGCTGAGATTTGAATGGTTCATAATCAAATAGACAATAGCAGCTTGGAACTGTAATGCTCTGCATGGCAAAATGCCAGTGTATTATCAAAATTTGTTTGATAGTGCAACCCTGAAATGTTCATGTGTATGAATGACTTGACTAAAAACTTATTTGAAAAATATAACATTGTCCAAATCATGCAGACAACCATCAAAAATGATATATTTTATGCTACTTCTCTTATCCTTTGTATTGCAATATTGTTGAAAATGAAAACTTCCATAAAGGGAAGTAAGCACAAAATAGACAAATAACACTAACTAAAAATGACAGACGGAATAGCCTATTATGTGAAACTTTTGCTTACCGTTTATACCTCTCCGGCAAAAATTCTTCCAAAAGAATTTTCAGCATAAAGGTAAGAGAACCAGTTGTTTTACGGTTCATGTATGTTTGCTTAAAAACTCTATGCAAACATTCAACACCATTATTTGTAGTGGCACAAATTCTAATATCATTACGGTAGGCCCAGGACCATTTCTGAAATTAATTATAAATAAGTGACAGAAGAGTTACAAACCTTGAAACCGAAATGAGTGTATATAGAGAATAATAGGTTAGTGTCTTATTATCAGAATGTTTATTTGGCAAGGCGCAGGAATCTATCAGGTTAGCTGCAGGCGAACCCGTTAAATTCCGCAGCCAAGCCAGATAAACTTTCTCAATTAAGACACTAACCTATTATTCTATTTATCCTGTCACATCTGGCATTTTCAAATAATTTACTTAAGATATTGAAAATCTATCTTTAAAATGTTTCAATTTCAATGTCAAGGTTATCCGGCTTTGGTACATTTGCACACATAAAAAACAGTTCCAAAGTTTCAGTAACTTTATTTCCTTAAATGATCACTATACTGTAAGATTTACATATTGGAATATTCAATTTTTTATTCAAGTAGTCTCTGTTTGTACTAACATCAATATTATCACTTCCTTCTGATTATAAACACAAAGTAGTCCATGACATATCATGTGCTGTATACGTCACATGACCAACTGCCGTAGATAAAGAAAAATATACAGAATCTTGTTATTAGTTCAAAAGTGTTATTAATGACAGGATAAAATCTACTTTTTTACCAGCTGGATTCCAAGAAAAACAAACTGAAAAACTATTCCTGTTGTCCTACATCTTTAAAGTTCAAGGTTCCAATATTTTAGAGTGATTTGTTAGCATACAGTCATTAAAAAAACTTATAAAGAATCACACTGTGGTTTTAAAAGGGAAATTCTACTTTAAACTCATTTTTTTCAGGCTACTCACAAATACAGTTTTCATACAAAATGAACTTTTCTTGCTTTAGCCGAACAGTTTGCACATGCTACTAAAATGATATTAGCACCAAGAATGCACAGTGACATGTTATTGATGTATTAATGAGAATTAATTCAGTAAAAAATTAAACAAGTACCTCTTTAACAGGTAGCCAAACCTTCTCAAAGTATGTTTTTAACTTCTCACTTTTCCAGAAGGTACTTGACTGTAAGTCTTGCAAGCTTTGCTCAAACTCTATTTCTGTATCTGCATTTGCCAGTTTTCTCCACATTGACAACACTTTGCCAGGGTTGTTGACATCATTTACCTTTTTTTTCAACCACCTCTCCCATGCTTGCTCACGATGGAAGTCACATAGTATAACTTTTGCAACTGAAAATATTACCTTTCAAGAATAATAAACATACAACATTATACTGTTAAATAGATAAAGGAAACTGTAAGATGACAATGTCCCCGAAGTGGTGCTTTGACTTTTAGCTGAGGACCAGTCATTCAAGGGTCAAGGTCAAATAAATATAGGTCAATGGGAGGGTCTTGTCCAAACGGCAGTTGTGTCCAAGTATGAAGTAAATTGACTATCTAATAAGGAGGTTATGGGCAATGTTTAAGTTTTTTAGACAATTGGATCTTCAAGGTAAAGGTCATTCAAGTGTCAAGGTCAAATAGATAAAGATCAGTGAGAAGGTTTTGTTCAAAGCAGAGTTGTGTCAAGTAAATGCAATTACTAATAAAGAAGTTATAGTCAATGTATAAGTTTTTAGACAGTTGGATTTTCAAGGTGAAGGTCATTCAGGGGTCAAGGTGAAATAATTATAAGTCAGTGGGAAGGCCTTCTCCAAAGGGGTGTTGTGTCCAAGTAAGAAGTAAATCCACTTACTAAGAAGGAAGGTATTGTCAATGTTAAAATATTTGGACAGAATGACGGACGGATGGATGGACAGTTCGAAAACTATATGCCTCCCTTCGGGACATAAAAAGAAAAAAATATAGCTGTTTCTTTATTCTAATCAGAAGTCATAATCAAAGTGCAATCAAGTCTAAAAAGGAGCATTGCAGAATCGATGCAATATATGCCTGTAAGTAGATAAGTTATGGTTCTTATGCTATCCTTTTCCTCTTGACAGGATCTACATGTATCTGCCTATCAAGTGTTAGGTCTGTAGCATTAATACTTATTGACATACTGTATAAAAATCATCTCCTGAAATAATGATAAAGATCAAAGAACATTCCATACTGTCATATGAATTTGCCAAACAATATCAATAGAAAAAGCCTGACAATATTATATGAAACTATATATAAATTATAACCTAACTAATTAGTTCAGTGGTCATTTAACAGACAGAAAATGTTTTATATAAAAGTTATACGCTGTAAATCACAATGAAACACACCTGCAAATTTGCCCTCAATTGCTTTTATTTCTGACTCATCAAAGTCTGTGACAAAAAATGCTGGAGACCACCTTGGATTGTGACTCTTCAGTATCCCAAGAGCTTCCTGAATAGCCTCAGCGCTTTCATTTTCTGTGATGAAGGTTGCCACAACTTGATAATCTACATTTGTCTTTACACACACGAAGAACAAAGGCAGGTCAAATAACGTTGTTCTATATGTAGCATCCATGAACACCATTGACCCATAACGAGCTAAAAGTCTTTGCTGTTCAACAGACTGATGCACAAATAGAAATGTCTCCTGGAAGAAATAAAAAAAACAAAAAACATCACTACATGCAAAAAGGTTTACAATGACTTTAGAGACAAACTATTTCTGATAAAATACTGTATTACATCTGCTCAAGTGACATGACAGTGCATTACACTGTTGTCCTTCTTTTCATAATGGATAAACAATGAAAGATGAAAAAAATAATTCAACAAGAAATAAACAGGAAAAAAATCATGCAAGTTACATCACCGAGATATATCAAAGAAAGTTCTCCTGCTTTTATCTTTTGGGTGTACAAAATAGTCATTATGTTCCAGATTTTGCATTGCCAGTGTTAAATGTTTTTCATTTTCATGAGGTCAAAAGAGGTTCAAATCAACACTCTTCATGAATAAAACATCTTTATAAAGTTTCTACATGTGGATTGATACACAAAGATATACAGTTAACTTTTTCAACCTGAGATATCTCAACAAGCTCAATTTGGGTACTGCTGTTAAAGTTAACACCACTGACAATGAAAAATGATAGGCACTTTTGACTTTATCGATTGTTGTGAGGTTGAAAATCAGAGTACACACCTTTCAAAAAATTTTTTACTCACTTTGAAAACAATTATAACATTAACAAACAATAATAACAGTGGATTCAACTGATGCACCCCGAAATCATTGTCACAGTTTATTAAGAAACAGCCTGAAAAATAAAAACATTTAATTAAATGAATCAATGTATGATCAGGTGAAATCAATGCTGACACTGAAACATTTGTTGTAGATGCTAATCTGAAGATACTGCTAAAGAATGAAATGAAGGCCTGCTGCACTGAACTTGGCTGATATCACTCCAGTGGTTCCTGAGAAATACTGGAGGGTCCAAAACAAATTCTTTTATAATTTGAGCAAAGGTCAGACATCTGGATGGATGGACAGACCAGCAACTATTTGCACCCCCTTAGGGGAGCATAAAACTGTCACTGTAGATATAAGTGTCATTCAATTTTCGTGATAATATTTTACCTTTCTGTTCTGAAAATAAAATATTAATCAAATGAAAGCAGCATTTATTCTACTGCTACCTAAATTTTGAGACACTTATAACTTCAGAATATGGAAAGATAAACTTTTTTTAAACTAACTAAATCAGAAACAACTGCTTTTTTGAAAATTTACCATTGATGGTGAAGTCTCTGCAGACTCTGACTTCATTCTGTAAACTACTAAGTCATCTGGATGGTTCTTTTTCCACTGATCCAGCTAAAGTTTAAAGAAATTTTTATAACAGAAATAATGTCATTTTCTCAAGGTCATCAAACTGAGCTGTCTCTTACCCTGAAGATTCTTTAATTTCAATTCTCATTCTGTGATTATTAGAGTACAATACAATACTGAAGTAGTCTGTCCTACCTTTGCTGGGATTTGAGAACTCTAGTCTTTTTATGACATAACATGTGCTGGGAGAAAGTTCTTGCCGTGAACTGAAAAGATCTTGGATTGACAAGTTTTGAATGCTTGTTTAAAAAAAACAACACAAACTTTAAATTTCCGGGCAAGTGAAACAAGAACAGCCACTGCCAAAAGAATGTTCCGTTACAAAATCTTACAAAAAAAAAACTTCATATATTTAGAAGTTATAACTGAAACATGGACAAAGTATCTGCAGATGTAAAGAAAAAATTAATATACTAAAAAGAAATTGGCTATTGGTTATTATTGAGATTATTGGTTGAAGCGGCAGCATACCAGTTTTAACTTAAACTTACTTTTCATGCATTACCAACAAGTTAATAAAAAAAAGAGAGAGAGAAAAAGAGAGAGAGTAAAAAGAAAATCTTACAAGAAATGTGTTCACACAGATGCCTCCACTAAAAGACACTGGACACAAACTAGGTAAATTACTATTTCACTATCCCATATAAGGAATATGCCAAAACTTCATGTGTCCAGTGTGATCTTTACCTTTGAGAGAGCAACATATTTTTGCATGTGACATGTTGACTTCATATGATTGATCACTAATGCCAAATTACTTTGAAATCCAAGTAGGCACAACAAAGTTATGAGGTGGACACAAACAACTTATTCACTATCCATATAAGGAATAAGTCAAAACTTCAAGTGTCCACTGTGACCTTGACCTTTGAGTGAGCCACATTTCTTGCATGGACAAGTTCACTTCAGTATGATGATCACTTATGCCAAATTAGTTTGAAAACCAACTATGCACAACCAAGTTAAGAGCCGGACAAGAACATCTATTGTATACACACACACACACGGACAGGGTAAACACCATATGCCCCAAGCCATTATCATGGTGAGGGGCATAAAAATGCAAACACTGCCCCTGTGTCAAAATAACATTTAAAAACAAGAGGGCCCTAGATCGCTCACCTGAGTATTTTGGCTGTAGGTCTGCAGTTCAGCAGTATTTCATGTTTTAATTGAAAATATGTAAGTAATGTCAAGTATCAGTCAATATATAAGCTCTATGATGGAAAGTAAAAATATCTATCATAAGCTATGGTGGCCTTGACCTTGACCCAGTGACCTAAAACCCTACCCATGGGTAGAGGTCCATGCAAGGATCCTATATACCGAATATCAAAGATATTCGTCTTTAAATTAAGGCTCTATGAGGTACAGTATGTAAACCTATATTAAGCCTCGCTGACCTTAAACCTAATCTAATAATTCGAAAAAGCTTGATAAAGCTTGTTTCATACCAAATCTTAGATCTCAGGGCCTTGTGGTTTTGGACAAAGTCTGGTCACAATAGCCCACCATGAGCAAAAAGCTAATAATCATCTGGCTTCAAAAAATTACTTCAATATATATATATATAAATTATCAGGCAGAATGTCAAAAATAATTTGGTACAATGACAGTGTAGACAAGGCATTCTGAAGGACAGCTATATCCCCTGCCGCAGCAGAACATTGGTATAGGAAATGGGCAGCTACATTTGGACCTCACATTTGTAGCTGTTTAAAAGTTATGGAGCTGACATGATCATCTCAAAATCGTGATCATTTGTACCAAGCTTTTCTAAAAACTTTCAATCAGTTTAACAGTAACGGAGCAGACAGGAAATGTGGACTTTTTTATATATGACCTTTAAGTGGGACCTTGACCTTGGGGATAGCTACCTGGTTGTTGTGCTCTGCACATCATTTCATAATGGTGTTCATTTATGCCAATTTTTTTTTTTAAACTTTCAAATAGTTTAATAGTAACAGAGCAGACAGGAAATGAGGCATTTTTTTATACATGACCTTTAAGTGTGACATTGACCTTGAGGGTATCGACCTGGTTGTTACGCTTTGCACATTGTCTCATAATGGTGATCATTCCTGCCAAGTTATTTTAAAAACTTTCCATGTGTTTCAAAAGTTATGGAGGGGACATGAAGTTTCCAGACAGACAGACTGACATAAAAGGCCATTCCTATCATCCCCTCCTCATCAAGCTCATATTTTAAGGTGACTGACTCACAGGTTGGTCGACCATACTTAAATGAATATGTTTATACATCAAAAAACTCTGGTTGTAGTTACGATTAACATATCTAAACTAAATAACTGTCTCAATGTTGTACAGTAGCACATAATAATATAAAATTTCTCACACTTTTCACAAAAAAGTTACCCTGTTAGTAATGGAGTAGATACTTTCTTCACATTGTTAAATCTGATGTTTGTAAAGAACATTCAACAGTGGCTCAGTAGGCTAGGTCATTGCTACTAATTTTACTGACATAATTGCATGGATAGAGAACTATTCTTTTTCTCTTCAGTTTTCATTATATATCAAAGGATTTTTTTTTTCATAGTACATAACTTATCTTTAATGTTAAAAGAATATAATTTGGAGCTCAATCTTACGAGTCTGTTGCATTCAGGTCAAATATTAAAATACATAAATGGTGAGAGCAGACCAGTTAAAGATTATGTCGGTAAAATTCACAGTTCCTCGAAATGAACATTTTGAAGAAGCATGACCATTTCACAACTGAAATTACTGAGAATATAAAATGACGCTTACTTACACTTGCTTTGTTAAAGTTTATGGTATATTAATAATTATAATGATATATATTTCCCTAAATGTAAAAACAGTTTACCATTGAATGCAGATTCTCCTGATCCAACGACACCCTCATTTTGTCGCAAACATACATATGATTAGATATGATTTTATCCTTTGGATAAAATCTTTTGTTGCTTGGGTGTGGGAGTGGCTGGCATATCTGGCCAACATAGCTTGCCAAGTGCCGCTTCATTTCTACAACACTGCGTACACCATTCCTGCTGAGTTCTTTTATTTTCTCAGCTACACGTTTATCTACTGGCTCTGGTTGAAACTATTGCAATATAAAAACACTAGAAGAAACCAAGAAAATCATAAGAAATAAAATGCATTTTCATGTAGTACTATTCATTTCTTACTAAGCTAAAATTCCTCTGTACAACAATTACAATATATGTTATTAGTAACTGGGTTGGATTATCTATAAGAAACATAGTTTATAAAAGTCAACTAACAAATATTTGTGCTCTGCACTGTTAACATTGAATGAAACAAGAACTGTCACTGTAAGAAGACAATGCCCCAGAAAGTTATCCTTTCAGCTGAAGACCAGTCATTAAGGGGTCAAGATCAAATAAATATAAGTCGATGATAAGATCTTGTGAAAAGCAGTGTTGTGTTTAAGTATGAAGTATACCCACCGAGTTATATTGAAGTTATGGCCATTCAGGGGTCAAGGTCAAATAAATATATATCAGTGGGAAATTCTTGTCCAAAGGGGTGTTGCGTCCAAGTATGAAGTAAATCCAGTTAATAATGAAGAAGTTATGGCCGATGTTACAGTTTTTGGACAATTGGATCTTCAAGATGAAGATGATGCAGGGGTAAAGGTCAAATAAATATAGATCAGTGGGGTCTTGTCCAAAGGGGTGTTGTGTCCAAGTATGAAGTAAATCTACTTACTAATAAGGAAGTCATGGCATATGTTAAAGTTATTGGACAATTTAACCTTCAAGGTGAAAGTCATTCAGAAGTCAAGGTGAAATAAATATAGGTCAGAGTTTAAAGGTTTCAGACGAACTGATGGATGTACAGACTGACGGACAGACAGTTCAAAAACATATGCCTCCCTTCGGGGACATAACCATAATGGCTAAAAGATTATGGTTACTGAATGAAACAGGCCTTTCTGTAATACTGACAATGCTTCAGAGTTACTCCCATTTAACAACAAAAAGATTTCAATAACACAAAACTATTTAACTGAGGTAAACATTTAAATCTTCCATTAATGTATTTGCATTAATGAAAAATACATATTATTTTAAAACCAAAGGATTATACATTTTGATATTAACATGAAATTATTATAATTACCTTGTCTATTGGATGCCCATCATGATCCTCTTTTGAAGGAAGACATAAAACAAAGAGCCTTTCTTTCACAACATTGCATTCTAACCCAATATGGCTCAGTATGTCTGCCTCTATCATTTTCCTTTCCTGTACTGAAGGCATTTTTTCAACCTGAATGTGTAATTACTGTTCATGTGAAATAAAATGATAATTTATAAAGAAGTAATATAACTCAATAATATCTTAATGGCAAGCTTATTTGGAGTTTTGAAACTAAATGATGTTTCAACAGGAAATTAAAAATCACTGTTAAAGCAAAATGATTCTGCTTCTTCTGCATCAGCACTGAAAAGAACAGAAAGTTTAATACAAAGTATGCTATGATATGTTCAACCTAACAATGAATTGTACATAATTTGATAAATATCCTACAAACAAATGTATCATTAAATTCAAATATCTAACTTCAACTTATCTGCACAATTAAAAGAAAGCAAAACTGACAATAGAACCTGACTTATCAGTCAGTTTTTTTTACAATAAATTCCCCTCCACCCTCAAGCACAAATTTTACATACAAACCTTGTAAGATGGGAACTTGCATATTTCCCTGATTACACATTTGGCAGGACAGCCCAACTTCTTGGAGGGCTGAAGAATGAACTTCTGCCCTCTCTGATAACAATGGTCATCCTGCTGCTACAAAGTAGAAGTACACTTCATGAAAACAAGAAATCCATGGTGGCCCTTTCATCATTCACCTGACTACATCTGCAACTACTTCATTCACATAACAAATATATGAAGTCCACACCTTGTGGTTTCTGACAAGAAGATTTTAAAAGTTAAAAGTCAAAAACTTTAAATATACAAACACATATTTCCTTCGTGAATTAACAGAAAGAGATAAATGGCAAAATCAATATGCAATTAGTATCTGGGAGGAATCAAAGCTTCACTTCCATATGTCACAAACTAGCAAACTTCTATTCAGTCACAGCTGTGCATAAAGCATTAAAAAAAAAAATCTTACCTTTTTCTTATTTCTTTCTTTTCTCTTTTTCTTATGGTCTCTGCCAAACTGGCAATCAAGTTCTTTATGACCAAGGCAGACAAAGGGAACACCGTCAAAATCTTGTTTCCCATATCGAATGTCTTGTCTATCTTTAAAAAATACCCGTCTGGCATTACTTAAACCTAAAGAAGAAAACATACAAGTAAATAGGGCCCTAGTCCTTCATAGAAAGATGTCACATATCCACAGATAACATTTTATGTTCATATTTTTCTTGTTTTTACATCTTATCTTTATTGTAGTTTTGATTTGACCCACAATTTAAGTACCATTAAATCTTCCATCTACATCTAATTATTTGGACTAAATAGGGCCCCAGATAGAAGAATATACACCAGAATGTATCTATGAACAAGAAACTCATCCAAGAATATGATCTATGTAAAAATTCATGTATTTATGCTTGATTTCTATCAAATTCAACTTATTACTGCCAAAAAGTCAATACTGACTATACTAGGCAGGTGTGTGTCAGGAACATAAAAATTTTAAAAATAAAAACAAAGTAAATTTCTTACTAAAGATCTTACTTAAACATTTATTGCGAAAACATTTAAAATCCATACAACTTGTTTAATCTACTGATAAAAGCTGGTACAGTTGCGGTAGCTTTAATTTCTGGTCAACATCAGTAATTCATTCATGTCATATAGCCCAGACTTTCGTTGGGAGAAATGAGTTCATGTGATGTTGTTTTGTAACTGCAAGATTAGGAATTTGTTGTTTCTTGGGTCTGTAAGGCGATTGTGTTTGACGTTGACTTTTTTATTGTGTACAGCATGACTAGGCTGGCTTGGTTTTGCCTTTGCTGTAGAAATTGATTGTAAAACTAATTGTAAACAAGTTGAGATATTGTGAAATTTTTTGTATGGGTCAATATCTCACCTCCTCTGTTATAGCGAAGATTTGGATGCAAAACAAAAATATCTCACAATGCTCAAGACCTCACTTGAATTATTTTGACTACAGAAATCGCATATTGCATAACATCCATTTTCCAAAGGATCACTAGCAAACAGGAATCTGAAATCTAAAGAACTTACTTATACACCCAAAACCTTTGCAGGATTTCACCACACTGTAACGCAGGTTGTTTTGAATTTCATTTTCCCTCAGAGCTTCCAGGGCCTCTTCTAGAGATTTGTAAGTTGTCACCAACATTCTCTAACAAAATAAATAGAAATAATGAATTACGGACACTTAGGACCATTGACATTTCGGTCCAGACATTACAGACCAGATTTGGGTGACACTTCAGACCATCTTCATGTATAGAAATAAAACTTTATTGTTATTGTATAAAATGTTTTATAGGAAATATCCTAGCTGAAATTTTTATGATTATCCCGCCGAAAATACCAAGGAATAATGGATGACTATGTATGACATAGAGAAAACACTTTATTGCCTTGTTATTTTACTTGATTGTTGGACATTCTTCTTGACAAACAAACATACTGATCACATTTTTTAAACAATATAACAATTAACAGAATTTATGGATTAGAATAGCAATTAGTTATCTAGAGATCTTACAAGTTCTCGTTAATTGGTAAGGAATTTTACAAGTTTTCACAGTTATGTTCTGTGGAATGGAGAACAAGTGTCCTGTCTATCATTCTAGAATCATCTTTTGTGAGCGACTTTGGATAATATAAAGTTCTCTGGTTTTATTTCAACTAAAATAGTATAAGTGTCACAGGACTGATATAGGTGATATGGTTACTAACATACTATCACCAGCCCGGGTAGCTCAGTTGGTAGAGCACCTGACTTGCAAGCGGGGGGTCGCGGGTTTGAGTCCCGCCCTGGGTAAATGATTTTTCTGACCCCGCGACATAAGGACTTTTAAATAAACACATGGGAGTTCTTTTCAAAGTGTAATTACCATCTAAAACATTTGGAACTAGAACTGTGTCCATAGGACACGGATGCCCCCACTATGCATAAGTATAAGTGCTCATAAACAAGAGCATGTATATCCTGTATGTAAGATTTTTTCTGTACATATACCTAAAATGATCTACAGGTAACCTTATGTACATGTTAAATTTAATTACAAATGTAAAATTTATATGTTCAATTATTTATATGGTATATAGTGAAAAAATCAACAAAGGGCCATAATTCTGTTAAGTATGGTCACAGCAAAAATTCCTTCCTTTACTAACATCTACACATTAAATCTGTTCATCCCTGGAAGTTTAAGCAAAATCTGCCATCCAGTTTAAGAGGAGTTGCGTTCACAAAATTTCTATATGGTATATAGTGAAAAAATCAACAAAGGGCCATAATTCTGTTAAATTTGGTCGCAGCAAAAATTCCTTCCTTTACTTCCATCTACACATTAAGGTTGTTCATCCCTGGAAGTTTAAGCAAAATCTGCCATCCGGTTTAAAAGGAGTTGCGTTCACAAAATTTCTACATAGTATATAGTGAAAAAATCAACAAAGGGCCATAATTCTGTTAAATTTGGTCGCAGCGAAAATTCCTTCCTTTACTACCATCTACACATTAAGGTTGTTCACCCCTGGAAGTTTAAGCAAAATCTGCCATCCGGTTTAAGAGGAGTTGCGTTCACAAAATTTCTACATAGTATATAGTGAAAAAATCAACAAAGGGCCATAATTCAGTTAAATTTGGTCGCAGCGAAAATTCCTTCTTTCACTACCATCTACACATTAAGATTGTTCATCCCTGGAAGTTTAAGCAAAATCTGCCATCCGGTTTAAGAGGAGTTGCGTTCACAAGATTTCGGGACGTACGGACGGACGGACAACTGCAACGCTATATGCTCCCCACTTTGTGGGGGCATAAAAATTATGGACCTTGTGACGGACATTACGGACCACATATCTTGCTACATTTATGACCATTCACAAGTTATTGCAGTCTAGCTTATTTTTGTTTTATTTCAAATTTAACTAAATGATGAACATATTTCATCATACATGGACAGGTGGCACATGTTTTCAATGCAATTATCCACCTACTTTGAATCGAAAATAGTATTATGTGGGTCGTTATTGACTATGGAATTATAGCTACATTTCAAGACCAAATAAATCTGGCAATTCATCTGCAACAAATGTTTTAGATATAGATCTATTGTATATTAATTACATCACAGATTCACCAAATAAACAGATAAAATCTGGTCAGAAGTGTCTCCAAATCTGGTCCATAATGTCTGGTCCGAAATGGCCATGGTCCAGTGTCCTGATACCAAAATAATGATAAAGCGGAGGTCTGTAGTCTTGCTGTACCTTCATATAATTTAAACTACATGTATCTGTCTTCGATTACTGCCTAACCCGCAGAGACATAGATAACAGAGATAAGCAGCTCCTATTTACTCCATTGAAATAGCACACATGCCTCTCAAAAAGTGAAAAATTAGGCATTTTGTAGCAATTAAAAGTCAATGGCTATTTGTTCGACCCTTTTAAGGTATACATCATCTGAAAGCTTAAACAGTCGTCTATAGCTGCAAGTTTAAATATTGGCAACTTTCTAGCCCTTTAATTTAATATAACTTGGCAGAATATACCCACTATCCCAGTTTTTCACCATCTTAATAGTTTTGTGAAAAATGATAAAGTTGCAGTTCTCTTTAAAACATGATGCATCATTTATTTTTACCAAGTATAAAATTATTTTACCTGCAGCAATAGACAAATGACTAGGCTTTCAGAAAATGTATAATTTGTTTCAATTTGGCAACTAGTTAACAAGTTATACTTGCTACAAGACACTGTCTTAGCAGGCACGCATGAGACCTTAACTAGCTAGGAAGTTGCCTATCTCTGTTATCTATGTCTCTGTTTGGGGTATATATGTGTTTATCCCAGAAACTACTTCACAGATCTACTCTTAAAATCCCATCATATAAATTTCACAAAAATGTATGACAAAACACAAGCTCTTGTGGTTCAGTAAACTGTACTGTACAACTTTTATGTCAGTGACTTTTCAGTACTATTCAGTGACTCAGTTAGGAATTGATCTAGCTAATTGATGTCATTTTTTCATGACATAGGTCACAGAACTTTGATCCCATAATATGTCTGTATTACCCATAATGTCTCTGTTCAAATATATGTAAAACAACTAAGGAATCCCTACTGTTTTTGTAAATCGCGAAATCACATATTTTTATGATACGAAACATCTAAAATATCCCAGACAGGTTTGTACATTAACAGATGTACCTGTCTCAGCTTACTTACCAAAATAATCTATATATGTAGAAGAAATATGTCTATATTCAATTAAATCATGCACTAAAATATCTGTAGAAATATCAGAGTTCAGACCGACTTGATGCACAGACGCGCACATGGACGGGAAGGGACATAACTTTTGTATATACAGGATAATCTTACCACTACACCGGGTCAAAGGTTGAAGACTGCCTTCGCTGTACAAGATCATAGACTGAAAAAAGTCGGATCCGAGGTGTTCCGAATGGTTTTGAAAGAGAAAGAGACGAATAGGAGATCAGCCTATCGTTGTGACGGCAGTCTACTCGCAGTGATCTCCCATTCATTCTACTTATTGTACTGAAAGGGAAGTAACCGCTGCGTGGAGTCTGATTGTGACGGCGGTGCAGTTTGGATTTTCCTCCCTATCAACAGGGATCAAAGATCGGCTACAAAGATCATTGAAATTACTTGACAGTCCGATCTGTCACCGTGTACTTAGCAAAATAATGTTATCCTTCACGGCATGTGTTGTTCTTTTGATAATAGTTATTATTATCTTGTTTGTTTTCAAAAGAGAATTCAAACAGAAGAAGAAAATAACAGATTTTGAGGTGAAATTTCCAGAAGATAAGATAAAGGAAAAGGTAAGTTACCTATCATCAGATATCAGTATCATCGCACTCATTATGTCGGTACAATACTATCATCCCCTCCATATATTAGTTGGTCTGTGACTCTATCATTAGACTAAGTAGTCCAAATAGTTGAATAGATTACAGACGTTCCGGTAAATGACCAGTTCGGTAAATTGGATTTATATAGTAAACCCTTTGGACGTTTCGGTAAAAAGGTAATTATATGGTAACAATGGGATATATCACATATTTCACCGCTGCTCTCATTTTGCTCCTATTATTAGGTTCATGGTAAATGGGCTAGGTATACATAGTGCACTAACTGATAAAATTATGACACATAATTAAAGACAAACAATTAGGAGAGTCACTAATTAAATTACAGCAGTTTCTTTTATCTCTTAGTTGTACTCAACACATTATAATCGCCTAGTTTGTTTTCTTTTTGACTCCTATTATGTGTTTTTCATATGTGTGACAACTTTCTTCATTATTTACCATATAATTACTATATAATTGCCTTTTTACCGAAACGTCCAAAGGGTTTACTATATAAATCCAATTTATTGAACTGGTCATTTACCGAAACGTCCGGCACCCCTCGAATATCGTGCTAATTGTTTGAATGGTCGATATGTGCCTTCATAGCATCCTACCTGAAGTGATATCAGGTCAATGTGTACAAGAGTCGATGGGAACCAGGTCGATGTGAACCACTTTCTTGGTCAATGCATACCACATATATAATATATAGGGATTTATTACAGGTACTGAGGATAAGACTAAGTGTATACTTGTATGAATCAGATAGAGCTGTATTAACAAATAAGGCTTATAGTTTAAATGAAGATTACAATACCATGAATGAAACAGATAAACTGGTTTTTCTTTATACAAACCCAAATATGATAAGATTACTTGCAAAAACCTGTTGTAACATTCTTACTAAAAGAAATAATGTGTTATATTCAAATAACTCAAGAAAAATAAGATCTTAGCAGATGATTAGTATGTTAGAATTTTTAGACCATTTTAAGTGATATTTTATCCCTTTTAATTACTATTTTACGGTGTTTTAACTTGTAAATGTATGATAGCAAGAATTTTAAAGTTTATGTAAATAAGGGAGACAACTCCGTAATGTATATAGACAGTATATGTCTGTGTAGGTTATGAAGTTGTCCCCCTTATAAGCTATTATAGTCTCATAAGAATGGCTATACTTGAAATGTATGTATTATATCTGTTTTATGTCTGTTTTTATACATGTAAATCATGTATAGATGAGACTTAAATAAATAAATAAATAAATAAATATGTATTATAACTGGGGTAATTAAGTTATCAAAAGGTATTAATTTTCAGATCACAATAAAGCAACAAAATTAAAGCTTTATTAAACTGAAATGTATTTGTATGAATATAGAATTTGATGAAAAAGACAAAGGAATATAAAATGAATGATTGGTATTGTTTTCCAAACCTGTTAGTTTTAAATATAATTTCATATATATTTTGATTATATTTAAAGTAATTTGAATTATTAAAGGGTAAAGCTTGATTAAACTGAAATATAGTTGTTTGAAAATAGTAATTGCTGAAAACAGACAAAAACCTTTTTTTCATTATATTACAAAAAAATATTTTTCATCTTTACATAAATATGAGTAAATGTCTGTTATCGTTTGAGTAAATTTCTTTGATAAATGAATGTCTTAGTCTGTCTGATCGTATTCATTTGAGTAATGATTATATTCTGTTCTTGATATAAAGTTTTTATTGTGAATTAATAGAAATATATGCATGAAATGACTGTACATAGTTTGATGTAATGTTTCAACACAAATGAATATATTTGAAAATATTAAAGCTTACTTGTACTTAATGGGAATAAATCTGTCTGTATCATTAATATTTATACTGCTTGTGAAAAAAGAAATTTTAATAATGTATTGTTTTCAACAGAAAAAATAAAGAAAACTGAATGTATTTGAAACCCAAATGTAATTGTATAAGTATTTACAGCTGTATTTATGTATGGTTAAACCATTAATATTTTTACTCTTAAAAAATGAACTGCATTTCAATAGTTGTGTTCTTTTCCAAAACAGACTTATAAATATTGAAAATATTAAAGCTTTCTTTAGAAAACTCAAATGATCTAATCATTAACTGTAGTTATATGTGATTTAAACTGCCTGTATTATTAAAATCTGTAAAATTTGTGAATAAAAAGTTAAATAAAATGTTGTTTTAAATGAGTCTATTCAGTTCATACTTCATGAATGGACACAATTCATGTTATAAAAGTTTATCATAATTTCTCCCATTAAATTTAACTGAAAAGCTGTTGACTAATCTAATACAATCTATAAATAGGTAAATTTTTCTCCTGTTTGATCAGCAAAGAAAATTAAATGCAGTGTGATAATTGCTGCTATGTTAACACAATTAACACCATTTAGGCCTAACTTGATTGCCCCCGTATATTCTATTTGTGGTGCACATAGTACATGGTTCACATAGTCAGTGGTCCACATTGACCAAAAGTGGTACACATAATACCTGGTTCACATAAAGTAAGTGGTTCTCATTGACCATTCATACATTTTGATTATTTCAGGTTTGACCTTGACCTTAAAATGGCCTTGACTGTCAAAGTCAAGTTATTGAATTTTGCTTAAATTGTCATAACTTTCTGATTCATTTATGGATTTGGTTCATGCTTGGACAAAACAACTGTGGCAACAACTCTGACATTCTGATTTATTCAAGTTTGGCTTTGACCTTAAAATGACATTGAATGTCAAGGTCAAATTATTGAATTTTGCTTAAATTAGCCATTACTTTGTCATTTATTGACAGATTTTGATTCATACTTGGACAAAACCACACTTATGACAATATTGATAGGTTGAATAATTAAAGTTGACCTTGGCCTTAAAGTGACAATGAGATTCAAGGCCAAATTATTGAATTTTGGTTAACTTGGCCTTTACTTTGTTTTTTAGTTGGATTTGAATCATACTTGTACAAAACACTTCTTATGAGAAAACTGACATGTTGAATTATTCAAGAATGACCTTGACCTTTAAATGAACTTGACTGTAAAATTGCCCAGAACTTTGTAATTTGATTGGAATTGATTCATACTTGGACAAAACAATACTTATGACAAAACTGACACATTGAGTTATTCAGGTATGACCATGACTGTAAAATGACGTTGACTGTCAAGGTCAAATTATTGAATTTTGCAAAATAGCCAGAACTTTGTTATGGACAGATTTGATTCATATTGGGACAAAACAACACTGATAATAAAACTGATATGTTGAATAGTTCAGGTATTATCTTGATATTTAAATGACCTTAACATTGCTAAAATTCTCTATTTCTTTGTTATTAATGGACGTAGTGTCTTCATACTTGGACATAACTACCTTTTAGACAATACCCACGGTATGTAATCGTTCCGGGTTGATTTGGACTAATTTCCCGTTCTCGAACTGATTCGGATTTCAAGCACCGGATTGATTCATCTAAAATGGATTGTAGCTTTAGGAAGACAGAGAAAAAACAAAATAAAATCGTTTATAGCTGTACGTCTTTCAATATCTTAGTGGCACGGAACATGATATAACTAAAGAAATATGTATACAACTTTATAAGGTTGATATGCGGTCTTTTAATTGTTAAAATTGAAAAACAAATTACACACGTTGATTAAAATTTCATAAACACACGCAAAAAATGTAAATAAATCGTCCTAATAATATTGTTTTCATTATTTTTTGGTTTAAGAAATAAATAAATACATTCCTGCTGCACATTAATGTTTTTGTTAAAATATTCTATCCAGTAATGAAATTGTATTTCATCTTTTTATTACTTCCATGTGAAAATCTGGAGCACCGGATCCAAAGGCAGCCCGTTTCCATACAGACAATTGCATTTTTGACAATTTCTTTTATAACAGAATGGTTTTAAGCATTAATTTTTATTTATATTAACTTTCCTAGTCAAAATGGGTATTTCTGACCTCAGTTACACATTTTCTTCTATCTTTTTCTGCTTTAAAAAGGAGTAAAAACTAATAAAATTAAGTTTACATGTTGTTTTTCTTGAAAAAAAATCACTTAAATCTTTTAAAGCAAGCAGGAAAATATAAGGACGTTTGTGCTTACATACATACTAAACATCTTAATGTTCCGTGGTACCAGTTATATTACGAATAATAAAGTGAAAATAAATTAAAAGCTATTTTTTAGAGAGCATCAGAAAATCGACACACCTGTTTGGATCGCTGTCATTGAATCTATCCGGTGCTTGAAATCCGAATCAGTTCGGGAACGGGAAATTAGTCCAAATCAACCCGGAACGATTACATACCCTGATACCTCCAAAGAAGGTTAAACTGAAGTTGACTTTCAAGGTCAAATTAATGAATTTTGCTAAAATTGGCCAAAAACTTTGTTAGTTATAGATGGATTTGAAAAAGTTGAGCATGGTCCCTGTGGTGGCTGTTATTTTAAATGTTAGAATCAATATAACTATTTGTTTTGGTTGTAAGCTGAAAATTCTGATCATTGATAGGTGATATGTAATAAGCCTGGTGTCCTTTTATAACATTGGATCGATTGTGTGACCATCAATGCAAAAAGGAACAATTCTAAAACAGAGATCATCGTATATGGCACTCTGTTATTGTTCTTTCAAAAATCTAGAGATATGGCAATCTGTAATGGCTTTCTCACAGATCCAGAGGTATGGCACTCTGCTTATAGCTTTCTCATAGACCCAGAGATATGGCTCTGTTAATGGCTTCCTCAAAGATCCAGAGATATGGCACTCTGCTCATAGCTTTCTCAAAGATCCAGAGATATGGTACTCTGTAACAGCTTTTTCAAAGATCCAGAGATATGGCACTCTGTAATGCCTTTCTCAAAGATCCAGAGATATGGCACTCTGTAATGCCTTTCTCAAAGATCAAGAGATATGGCAGTCTGCTTACAGCTTTCTCAAAGATCCAGAGATATGGCAATCTGTAATGCCTTTCTCAAAGATCCAGAGATATGGCAGTGCTAATACAAATGTAGCTTTTTCAAAGATCCAGAGATATGGCACTCTGTAATGCCTTTCTCAAAGATCCTCAGATATGGCACTCTGTAATGCCTTTCTCAAAGATCAAGAGATATGGCACTCTGTAATGCCTTTCTCAAAGATCCAGAGATATGGCACTCTGTAATGCCTTTCTTAAAGATCCAGAGATATGGCACTCTGTAATGCCTTTCTCAAAGATCCAGAGATAAGGCACTCTGTAATGCCTTTCTCAAAGATCCAGAGATATGGCAATCTGTAATGCCTTTCTCAAAGATCCAGAGATATGGCACTCTGTAATGACTTTCTCAAAGATACAGAGATATGGCAGTGTTAATGGCTTTTTCAAGGATCCATTGATATGGCACTTTTTAATGGCTTTTTGAAGGATCCATTGATATGGCACTTTTTAATGGCTTTCTCAAGGATTCATTGATATGGGACTCTATGGCTTTTTCAAAGATCCAGAGATATGGTACTGTTAATGGCTTTCTTAAAGATCCATTGAAATGGCACTCTGTAATGTCTTTCTCAAACATCAGGAGGTATGACTCTGTTAATGGCTTTCTCAAAGATCCATTGATATCACACTCTGTAAAGGCTTTCTCAAAGATCAAAAGATACATGTATATGGCACTCTGTTTATGGCTTTCTTAAAGATCCAGAAAAAGTTCATGGTCTCACTCAACCCCACTTTGATTTTCTAAATGGACATTTCACTGATATGCTTGCCTATCAAATTGACTGACTTCAGAAAATTCAAAAACAAGGCTGTCTAAAGACTCTTGTCAATCAAGGGCCAATATTGCCTGAGAGTCTGATGAAATTTGGTTTGTAGTGCTAAGGAACATAACAAAATTTGCAGAACGATCAATTTCTGTTGCTAGTAAAAAGTGTTTGAATGCTTTACAGAAATAAGTTACAAAGTTAATTTCAAATGAAGAGTGCTTTAGATGTAGACTTGCAACATATATGTTTGTTAGGTTTTATCACTTAATAATGAAATGTGACTGTTAACCTGCTTATATACTGTCTATAACGTGAAAATATTGTACACCTTTTGCACTGTATGATGAAGTTGATAACTTATTTACTTAAATAACTTTCTTTCTTAGTCCATAGATCATGAGTGGTACGATGTTGTGATTGTTGGAGCTGGTCCGGGTGGATCAACCACTGCTTTCTTCCTTGGTAAGTATATTTATATGTTCTACTTACTGTGGATACTTATATATTTATATTGAGTCATAATATTATAAAAGCTTTACTAATTACTCTAATTTGAAATTCCTTCTTTTTATGCCACTGCAGCATCTGTGGTGCATATAGCGATTGACTTGTGTGTGTGTTTGTCTCCATTATATAGATAATATAGTGAACTTCAAAAATCTTCTCAAAAACCACATGTCTGATTTCAGCCAAACTTGGCAGGATTGTTCCTTGGGTAAAGGACTTCCAAAGTTGTTCAAAGAATTTGATTATGTGCAGAAATCTGGTTGCCCTGGCAACCAAAAGAAATAATAGGAAAAAAATTTAAAAATCTTGTTTTCCAGAACCACAAGGCCTAGAACGTTGATATTTTGCATACGGTATTACCTAATGGACCTCTAACAGGTTTATGCAAATCATGGCCCCTGGGGTCAAATTGATCTCACCCCAGAGGCACAAAGTTTTATATAGAGATATATACGGAAAACATAAAAATTCTTCTTCTTCAGAACTGCAAGGCCTAGAGCTTTCATGTTTTGACTGAGTCATTACCTAGTGGACCTGTACCAAGTTTGTTAAAATCATGACCCTGGGGGTCAGATTGGCCCCACACCAGTGGCACAGTTTTATATAGAGGTATAATATTGAAAACTTAAAAATCTCCTTCCCCAGAACCACATGGCCTAGAACTTTGATATTTTGCATGAAGTATTCCCTAGTAAACCTCTGCCAAGTTTGTTCAGAGCATGATCCCTGGGTTCAAATTGGCCCAAGCCAAGGGTCAATAGGTCAAATTTTTAAACCTTTTTACATTCATTGATATTTAATCTATAACTTTCATATTTGGGCATATGAATCATCTGAACATTGTTTATCATTTGACAAGCTGATATTTGACTTTGAACCCAATTTTCTTGACTGTTAAGGTCAAAGGTCAGTTTTGTTTAAACCTTCATAACTTCAATATTGTTTAAGCTATGGCCTACATATTTGAAAATGATGTACATTATTTTGTGAGCCCTGTCACATGAACACTTGTTTTTCATTCTTTATATGACCATGACCCATATTCAGTATTGACCATTAAGGTCAAGGGTTAAATTTTTAAGTCTTCATAACTTATCATTTGTTTATGCAATGGCCTTTATATTTTAACATTAGATGATAATTGTGTTTTGTTTCACTAGCTGAAATATTTACTTTGACATTGATCATTGTTAGGTGATGTATACAAGCAAATGATAAAGTACTTTTGCTTCTACTATTATTTAGTGCTATACACTGCAGTGGCATTGCATTTTTCACAAATACAGCCTTGTTTCATGATAAACTTTAACAAGATTAAAAACTACTCTCTGATGTACTCGATATAGTTTCTTCAGCATGTCAGTTTGAAATTTACATATTTATGATATTCTATGAAGAACACTATAGATAAGCATCTTTTTTCTCAAAAAAAAGGGGATAAAAAAATACTTAATATGCTGTCATGAGAGTGTGCGTACATGTACTTACACTGGCAACAAATATTACATGATTTTTCGAGTCTGTTTGATCTGTACCATAAATGTTAGTATCACAGCTGTTTTTGGAAGATGCCCGTATGCAGAGCTGACCTGTACTATAAATGTTAGTATCACAGCTGTTTTTGGAAGATGCCCGTATGCAGAGCTGACCTGTACTATAAATGTTAGTATCACAGCTGTTTTTGGAAGATGCCCATATGCAGAGCTGACCTGTACTATAAATGTTAGTATCACAGCTGTTTTTGGAAGATGTCCGTATGCAGAGCTGACCTGTACTATAAATGTTAGTATCACAGCTGTTTTTGGAAGATGCCCGTATGCAGAGCTGACCTGTACTATAAATGTTAGTATCACAGCTGTTTTTGGAAGATGCCCGTATGCAGAGCTGACCTGTACTATAAATGTTAGTATCACAGCTGTTTTTGGAAGATGTCCGTATGCAGAGCTGACCTGTACTATAAATGTTAGTATGACAGCTGTTTTTGGAAGATGCCCGTATGCAGAGCTGACCTGTACTATAAATGTTAGTATCACAGCTGTTTTTGGAAGATGCCCGTATGCAGAGCTGACCTGTACTATAAATGTTAGTATCACAGCTGTTTTTGGAAGATGCCCGTATGCAGAGCTGACCTGTACTATAAATGTTAGTATCACAGCTGTTTTTGGAAGATGCCCGTATGCAGAGCTGACCTGTACTATAAATGTTAGTATCACAGCTGTTTTTGGAAGATGTCCGTATGCAGAGCTGACCTGTACCATAAATGTTAGTATCACAGCTGTTTTTGGAAGATGTCCGTATGCAGAGCTGACCTGTACTATAAATGTTAGTATCACAGCTGTTTTTGGAAGATGCCCGTATGCAGAGCTGACCTGTACTATAAATGTTAGTATCACAGCTGTTTTTGGAAGATGTCCGTATGCAGAGCTGACCTGTACTATAAATGATAGTATCACAGCTGTTTTTGGAAGATGCCCGTATGCAGAGCTGACCTGTACTATAAATGTTAGTATCACAGCTGTTTTTGGAAGATGTCCGTATGCAGAGCTGACCTGTACCATAAATGTTAGTATCACAGCTGTTTTTGGAAGATGTCCGTATGCAGAGCTGACCTGTACCATAAATGTTAGTATCACAGCTGTTTTTGGAAGATGTCCGTATGCAGAGCTGACCTGTACTATAAATGTTAGTATCACAGCTGTTTTTGGAAGATGCCCGTATGCAGAGCTGACCTGGATGGCACTGCTCTTACTAAAGTACCAAAATTCACCATTTAGGAATAAATTATCCACACTGCCAATCTCCACTTGTGTTTGACTGTTGTGTTACTACTGTATTTGAAATATGTACAGATAGTTGTTTGCTTACCTGAGCTCCAAGTGCTCAAAGGTGAGCTGTTAGGATAGGTGACAGTCCGTCATCAACATTTTCCTTTGATAAATATCTCCTCCTAAACCACTGGGCTACAGAGAACAGGGCCTGTTTTCTTTAAATGATTGATGGAAATCTTTGAAACTCTTCTCATCAGAAACCACAAGCCCAACTTTAAAATAATTTCACAAAAATGTTTTTTAGGTAGCCTTTTATCAATTTCCTTCAAGCTATTTGGGTCCCTTAAAAAACCTGGCCTACAAAGGGTGGGGGCCTGTTGTCAGAAACCATATGCATTAGAGCTTAGATACATATTTTGTAGATTTCTTTGGCTATTAAACTTCTACTAAGTTTGTTTGGGTCAAAATTGGCCCTGCCCAGGGGTCTTATTTTTATGAAATATTTAATTTTTGAAAATATTCTTGTCAAAAACAGTAAGCTCTTAACCTTAGATAGCTGGTATGTAGCATTGTTCAGCTGACCTCAACAAAAATTGTTCAAATTATTATCCAAGATTCAAAATTTACCCCACCCAGTGGTCACTTGTTTAACATTGACTTGTGTAGGAAAAACTTTAAAATTCCTTTTGTCTGAAACTGTGTGCCATAGATCTTAGCTATTTTGTATATGGCATTGTCTAGTGGATGTGTTCCAAGTTGTTCAAGTTATGTCCAATGTGTCAAAATTGGCCCTGCCCTGAAGGGTCCTATTTGTAGGATATATCAACTAATTTTTCTGCTGAAGTTGGCTCAACAGCAGACTCACAGTGAAAGTAAGGAGAGCCATCCAGGGCCATTATGGCCCACTTATTTTTAATAATATTCCTAGATTAAACATAGGTAGACTATAGAAAAAAAATTCTTTCTGTTTGCATATTAATTTCAAGTAAGGTTAACATTACAAGGCACAACACTTGGAACTTTAATACCAATTTCCAAGTGTACTCTGAGCTAACCTGAGCTGAAAATGCCAACAGGATGTCAATTATAATGGATGTATATAATTATCGTAATATGATTTCATAAAAGTCTGTAACATATTTGTGTTTGCATAAACCACTGTTGAATGTTATTTGATGATCTGATACCAATCATACTTGGTTTGTTTCAAGTTTGACCCAATTTACATGTCATGAAAAAAACAGGCTATATTAACATGTCAGATACTATTGATAACAATTTTCCACTTTATAACAAATTTACCCAAAGCAGATCAACAGTAACAGTTAACACTATCTGAACATTGTAAGACAATGCAACAAATTTAAATATGTCCAACAAAAATAAATGCAGTTTATCAAGTGTTTTCTGATTGTAACACTTGTTGAAGTCATTTTGAAGTTGGAATAATATCACATGTTGGGACAATATGGCATGTTATATCATTTTACTGTTTATAAAATATAAGTGCAACTAAGTCAAAACTGCACTAATTTTGATATCTTTTGTGAAAGAAAGCTGAGGAAAACATTAATCAGTAATGTGCCATGAGTTTTCTGTATTTTTTTTTCCTGTCTCTAATACTTCTCATTGTGCTTTACTTTATTTAGCTAAACTTGGTTGGAAGTGTCTCTTACTAGAAAAAAAGAAATTTCCACGTGACAAGTATTGTGGAGATGCTGTGTGCAAGACAGCTATTGAGATTCTGCAAGAGATGGGAATCTATGAACAACTCATACGTGAAAACAAAGCTCACATTGTAAGTCTAAATGAACTGATTTTATCATACCCTGCTAATTGACGAGGGATGTTGTCTGTCCATCTGTGCTAACATTTGTAACTTTTTGTCTGCCTAAGTATTTGCCAGGAAGTAACTTGGCGGGATTATAGATAAAAATAGGGGAACGATGCATGTCAATTGCCATCCTAATTTATTAACTTATAGCTGAGTTATAACCCTTTGTTTTACAAATGCAGACAGTATGTCCATCCAGATGCATATTTCAGTAACCAATGGATGGAATTTAATGACACTTGAAACAAATATGTATCATCAGTATGGGATGGTGCAGGCACAAAGTTTGTTTCGATCAGATTAAAATAACAAGAGTTATGGCCCTTTGATTAATTTACTGTACAGAATACAAGGCATATAGACTAATAAAAGGAAAACTTAATCATGTCACTTAACACAAATATGTGTCATCAGTATAGGATGTATATATATCTTAAAAATATATATATATAAGATGAGCATTTTAATTAGTTTGTCAGCAGCATTAAAGATGGTAATTTTGAGATACAATATCCAGACTTTGTACCGAATTTGGAAATCAGAACATTCATGCTTTTAGTCTGACAGTGGTGGAATGTGTAGTCCTGGTGGCCTCAGTTATATTGGAAGGAGTAAGGAGGATTATGGAGAAATACCAGCGGCTCTTGCCTGTAAACGCATCTTGCTGGATGAAGCCATTGCTATGGCTGCTAAGAGGTAAGCTATTAACTATGACTACTTTATGATGAAACTTATAGCTAGGGCTCCTACAAAGTTGAATTTAATGGTGTTAATAACTTGTAAGAGGTAAACTTATTTCTGTGGCTGCTAAAGATAAATCACTTACTGTGGCTGCTAAAGGTAAATCACTTACTGTGGCTGCTAAAGGTAAATCATTTTCTTTGGCTGCTAACTGTTTAATCACTTGCTGTGGCTGCTAAAGGTAAATCACTTACTGTGGCTGCTAAAGGTAAATCATTTAGTTTGGCTGCTAAAGGTAAATCACTTGCTGTGGCTGCTAAAGGCAAATCACTTACTGTGGCTGCTAAAGGTAAATCACTTGCTGTGGCTACTTAAGGTAAATCAATTGCTGTGGCTGCTAAGGGTAAATCATTTGCTCTGGCTGCTAAAGGTAAATCATTTGCTTTGGCTGCTAAAGGTAAATCACTTACTGTGGCTGCTAAAGGTAAATCACTTGCTGTGGCTGCTAAAGGTAAATCACTTACTGTGGCTGCTAAAGGTAGATCATTTAGTTT
The DNA here is from genome assembly GCA_012932295.1 of Cyclina sinensis. Taxonomy (NCBI): domain Eukaryota; kingdom Metazoa; phylum Mollusca; class Bivalvia; order Venerida; family Veneridae; genus Cyclina; species Cyclina sinensis. Next base: position 31,928,289 of record JAAONU010000019.1, on the reverse strand, counting down.
GGCTGCTAAATGTTAAATTACTTACTGTGGCTGCTAAAGGTAAATCACTTGCTGTGGCTACTTAAGGTAAATCAATTGCTGTGGATGCTAAGGGTAAATCATTTGCTCTGGCTGCTAAAGGTAAATCATTTGCTTTGGCTGCTAAAGGTAAATCACTTACTGTGGCTGCTAAAGGTAAATCACTTGCTGTGGCTGCTAAAGGTAAATCACTTACTGTGGCTGCTAAAGGTAGATCATTTAGTTTGGCTGCTAAATGTTAAATCACTTACTGTGGCTGCTAAAGGTAAATCACTTGCTGTGGCTACTTAAGGTAAATCAATTGCTGTGGCTGCTAAGGGTAAATCATTTGCTCTGGCTGCTAAAGGTAAATCACTTGCTGTGGCTGCTAAAGGTAAATCTCTTGCTGGGGCTGCAAAGGTTTAATCACTTGCTGTGGCTGCTAAAGGTAAATCACTTGCTGTGGCTGCTAAAGGTAAATCACTGTCATCTTGAATTTGAAAACCTTGTCCGCTTAATAACTCAAGTACCATTTGGTCCACAGCCTTCAACCTTCAGGGTGGTTGCTCTTACTAAGTGGAAGACCCCTATTGTTTTGGGATCAGTTGGTGAAAGGTCAGGGTCACTGTCACCTTAAATTTGAAAACCTTGTCCACTCAATAACTCGAGTACCATTTGGCCCACAGCCTTCAAATTTCATAGGGTGGTTGCTCTTACTAAGTAGAAGACCCCTTTTGCTTTTGGGTCAGTAGGTGAAAAGTCAGTGTCACTGTAAACTTGTATTTGAAAACCATGTCTGCTCAGTTACTTGAGTACCATTTGACCTACAGCCTTCAAACTTCATAGGATGGTTGCCCTTACTTAGTAATAGTTCCCTATTGTTTTTCAGATCAGTGGGTCAAAGCTCATAATCACCTTCAATCAATAACTAGAGAACACTTTGGCCTATAGTCCTTAGATTTGGTGGGGAGGTTGGTCATGACCTGTAGATAACCGCTATTGATTTTGAGGTCAGTAGGTCAAAGATCAAAGTCCCTGACCTTGACCACAAAAAGCTTGTCCAGCCAATAAGGTATGAATGCTTTGGCTTACAGTCCTGATTTGTCGGGGAGGTTAACCATGACCGGTCGATGACCCCTTTTTATTTTGAGGTCAGAGGTCAAGGTCACAGTGACAATCACCACAGAAGCTGGGATAGGGTCTTTAGATTTTGTAGTGTGATTAGTCATGACCAATATTGATTTTGATGTCAATTGGTCAAAGCTAAAGGTCATTTATAGAAGTCTGTGTAACATGACTAATTGTTTACCATCAGGGTGGTATAGTTGTTTTCACAAACATATCTTGTTTTTACATGCATTATATAATGAAGACTTGAAAAAGCTTCTTGCCTGGAACCACAAAGCTTAGGACTTAGATTTTTTGCATGGAGGTTCATCTAGAGGTCCTCTTAATAGATATTCAAATTATGACAATCAGTGCAATGTTATAAAGGATACAAACCAGACAGTCAAAGTATTGTAAACTGCCACCAACTACACTCAGATAAATAGTTGATCATTTACAGGGTAAAAGACACACAACTTTAACAATCAGTCAAATTTTAATAAGTATAACAGCCTTGAGTCCCAAGTCTTGAGCACAGCCAAGCATTTTTACCTATCTTGATGCTGTTGCATGAAAGTGATGAAATTTAAATGTGAAAATATACTTTTTCAACATCAAGTTTTCCTTAATGTTATTTAGACTTTACATCCATCAATTCTAATTTACAATTATTTAACAAAGTTCCTTTCATATACAGATTGGTTGACTTAAACTGAAATTGTAACTGTGAAACTGTATTGTCTTGGTCACTACTTATTTTTGCTTGTGATGTTTGCACAAGATCAGACCCAAAGCCAGAGTAACAAGGTGAACCATCCAGAGCCATCATGGCCTTCTTGTTTTTTTTGTTTTGTTTTTTTTCCAGAATGGGTGCAGACCTTAAAGATGATATGCCAGTGGATACAGCCAAGTTTGATTCTAATTCTAACTTATGGACAGTTAATATTGAAGGCAGTGAAACTTCATATAAAGCCTAGGGTAATACAACAGCATATAAACATTTTTTCCTACTCATGGTTTTGATTTTAGCATCACCTTGTGCAAAGGATTTAGCTTTTATGATTGTTCTGTGTCTAATGTGCATCATTAACTTTTCACTTTAAACATCGTCTCTACCTTAACCATTACGTCAAAGTTGATAAAACTTGCAGGGATGTACCATTCATGAAGCTCTACAAAGTTATTTAGAGAACTCAATTATGTGCAGAACTTGGTTGCTGTGCAGGGTTCGCACAGTCTTAAAAAGTGCTTGAATTTGAGTTCCCTTTCTTAAAAACTGCTTAAGAAGGAAAAAAAAAAGCCGTTAAAAGTCCTTAAATTTGTTTGCTATTTTTTAAAGTGCTTAATTATACCCCCACAAACAAAGTTTGAGGGAGTATATACATGTAGAAGTGAACTTGTCGGTTGGTCGGTCAGTCCGTCATGGTTTCTGGACAATAACTCATGAATGGCTTGACAGATTTAAACAATTTTTGGTACACGGGTGTAACTTCGATATTGGGGACTGGTGGGGCCAAGTTCAAGGTCACTGTTACTAAAAATAAAAAAAAACGGTTTCTTGACAATAACTCATGAAATCTTGACAGATTTAAATAATTTTTGGTACACAGGTGTAACATCATAACAAACAGGTCAACTTCAATATTGGGTCTGGTTGGGCCAAGGTCAAGGTCACTGTTACTAAAAATAATAAAATGGTTGAAAAATGGTTTCAGGATGATAATTCATGAAATCTTGACAGATTTAAACAATTATCGGTACACAGGTGTAACATCACAGTTTGATAGTTCGCTTAAACAAATATAGAAAAACTGGTTTCTGGATAATAACTCATGAAAAGCTTGACAGATTTAAACCATTTTTGGTACATAGGTGTAACATCATGAAATACAGGTCAAGTTCGACTTTGGGGCTGCTGAGGTCAATGTCAAGGTCACTGCTACTAAAAATGAAAAAAAAGGTTTCTGCTAAATAACTTGAGTTATGAATGAGATATTGTAATGAAACTTTCTTTAAAGATAGTTTCTATAAAGACGACGCTTGGGATTGAAAATTGGGCCAGTTGGATCAAGGTCACTGTTCACTTTAACTAAGAATAGAAAAACAGTTTCTGGATGATACCTCATGAGTTACAGGAACAGTCAGGGATTTATTCCCAGATGGATAAGGACACATTCAAGCCTAAATATGTACTTGTAAAATTTGATGATGATCATGTTTAAAGTAAAGCTCGTGAATGCTCTAGATGTCTTATTCCAGATGAGATCAGCTAGTTCTACTAGAGAATATACAGTTCAATGGTCTACCGGTAATTGTTTTCTCTATATACAATATTATTAAATATAAAATATATACATATTTCCATGTTTCTAATGTCACTTTATGCCATTGATTTTAAGCTTTCCAGTTCAAGCACCTATGTGGGGGTATTAATCACCCATAGTGATAGTTCTAGTTTTGTCTGTAAACATGCTTGAAAATGAATAAATGACAAAGTGACTGGTAAAAAGTAGATAGGTTTCAACAAATGATCTCATTTAGTACCAAAATAAATAAAATGTTTGCCCAATGTAACAGACTATCTGCATGCAACCAAAATAACAGCATCATTTTTTCTTCTCTGCCATATTTCATTCCAAATTCCTGTCACATCAATAACCTGGTTTAGAGGCATTGCGGCGCTTCTTGTAGAGAATTCAAACTTTATAGCATGATTGCACACATTGAGTGGATGACCCCTATACATTTTGGGGTCAATATGTCAAAGGTCAAGGTCACAGTGACCTAAATGTTTAGAACCTGGTACACTCTGAAACTCAAAAACAATTTGTCAAAATTTATATAATGGTTGCACACATTGAGTGAATGACCCCTATTGATTTTGGGGTCAGTAGGGCAAAGGTCAAGGTCACAGTGACCTAAGCACTGAAAGCTATTTCCGCTGTAAAACTTTATAACCATTTGTCATACAGACTTCAAACTTCATATGATGATTGATTACATTGAGAAAATGACCCCCATACATCTTAGGAGCAGTAGGTCAGATGTCAAGGTCACAATGACCTAAACACTGAAAAGCATTTCTGCAGTATAACTTGGCAACTACTTCCCATACAGACTTCAAACTTCTTAGGATGATTGCCGTCATTGATAGCAGGACCCTTATTCTGTTTGGGGTATGTACATAAAAGGTCAAGGTGACAGTCAACTTAACAATGAATATTTCTGCACTATATCTTGATACCATGCAACACAGCATGAACATCATAACTTCTGAAAGACTTACATTTTTGCAAATTATAAAACCTAAAACTCAGGTAGGATCTATGAAACTCTAAAATTAAAATTATAAAATGTTAAAAATGAAAATATTATAAATAAAAAATAAAAAAAATAAAAATTCAAACAAATCATTTAATTTCAAAGCCTAAGGATTCCATCCCTTATATCACAAATGCATCATTCTTAGAAAAATAAAAACACCCTGCATATAATGCTCCACCCAGCGGTGCTCTTGTCAATATTGACTTACCATAGTATTGCTTTAAGACATTGATAATTTAGATATGTCATCTGTATATGAATTTAGGAAGTGTTGAAGAAAATGCATATTCTGTTGGGAGTGCAATGTTTAGTGTAGTGTAGTGTAGAACTTAAAGAGTACAACCTTTATGTCATATTTGCTGTTAAGTTGAACTAAAACACATTCTATAAAAGAGTCAAGTGCATTGAAGTTGTCACAGACTGACAGAAATAGCAGGATATGTAGCCTGTTTAGCTGGTCTTTGCATATACATTTATACACTCCAATAGTTTATATGCCCACAGAGTATAGAAGAATATCTGAAGTGCTTATAGCTCTGTCACAGCATTTAAACATGGTACTCAATCAATATAGGTATTGATGTGTGCCAATGATGCATATTTAAGGTAACTACAGTATTGCTTATTTATATAGGTGTTGATATGTGCTGATGGTGCCCCCTCCAGGCTAGCAACACAGCTAGGTATTGTCAAGCGGCCCCCTGACAGTAGTTGTTCACGAGCTTATGTTGATGGCGGCACACACAAGTTCAAAGCTGATGGTGTGGTCTTCTATAACAAGGAACTTCTGCCTGGTAATATTTTCTCAAATATCTGACTGTTATATGAAAGAATATTAGTACTTGTAACTAGCACATAGATCTTTAAGAAAAATAGCAGAAGACATCAGTGAGTATTTACATGGTGACTTTAAGTGGGTCACATGACTTATCTTACACATGGGATGTCTATGAGGGGGATTGTTTTACAGAGAGTTATATAGGAAAAACTTTAAAAATCTTCTTGTCATAAACAACAAGGCTTAGAGTTAAGATATTTGGTGTGCAGCATTATCAAATTGACCTCTATCAAGTTTGTTCAGATCATGATCCCTTGGTCAAAATAGGCCCTGCCCTTGGGGTCACATGTTTTACATAAAACTATATAGGAAAAACCTTGAAAAATCTTCTTGTCAGAAACTTCAAGGCCTAGAGTTAAGATATTTGGTATGCAGCATTGTCTAGTGGACCTCTACCAAGTTTCATAGAAAAATGTCCCTGGGGTCACTATTGGCCCCGCCCAAGGGGTCACAAGTTTTAAATAGCAATATAGAAGAAAATCTTTAAAAATCTTCTTGTCTGAAACCACAAGGCCTAGAATTTTAAAATTTGGCATGAAGCAAGCTTTATCAAGCTTTTTCAAATTATTAGATTAGGTTAAAGGTCACAGAGGCTAAAAATAGATTTATCTACTGTACCTCATAGAGCCTTCATTATAGACCAATATCTTTGATATTCAGTATATAGGTTCCTTGCATGGACCTCTAACCATGGGTAGGGTTTGAGGTCACTGGGTCAAGGTTAGGGTCACCATAGCTTATAATAGATATTTCTACTTTCTGTCATAGAGCCTTTATTTATTGACTGATATTTTACATATCTGGTTTGTAGGCACTTAACATATTTTCAAATAAAAAATGAAATACTGCTTAACAGCAAACCTACAGCCAAAGTACTCAGGTGAGCGATCCAGGGCCATCATGGCCCTCTTGTTTATACACATACATGAGTTTAATGCTTTTTAGCTCACCTTAGCACATGATGCTCATGTGAGCTTTTAAGATTGTACTCTTTACTTCAAAAGACATCTCTGAAACCACCAGGTCAAATTTGAAAGAATTTGCCTAGAATGTTCCTTGCATGAAGCGCTGTCAAAGTTGTTCAAATAGTTCCAGCCCATTGCTGATTGGCCCCAGGAGCTAAAATTAGATTTTAAAAGTGAAAACTTCAAATATCTCCTTCTCCAAAACCACAAGTCCATGAGTTAAGATATTTGATATGTAGAATCCTCTAATTGACATCTACCGAGTTTGTTCAAATCATGGCCCCAGTCTCGAAAGTCACCCAACCCCAGCTGCAAAATCATTTTCAATAGATTTATATAGGAAAAACTTAAAAAATCTTCTTATCTGAAACTACTATGCCTTGGGGTTTGATATTTGGTATACAGTTTCACCTAAAGAATCTACTGAGATTGCTCAGGTTTTGGCTATGGGTCATTAATAGCCCTGCTCTGGGGGTCACTTGATTTAATATAGGCATCTATAGGAAAAACTTTGAAAATCTTCTTCTATTAAAGCACAAGGTCTAGTGTTAAGATACTTGATGTCTAACATGGCTTAGAAGACCTCTTCCAAGTTTGTTCAGATCTTAGCCCTGGAGTCAAAATTGGCCCTACCCCTGGGGTCCCTAAGGCTACAGACTTTTCTTCTTCACAGAGCCTTTATTTCTTGACCGATGTCTAGGAATTCTGAAATTTGAGCAATGGGACACAGGTGAGCCATTTAGGACCATCATGGCCCTCACTTAAGAGGTGAAACTTGACTGTAATGTTCCATGCTTAAAGTCTTCTTGTCTAAAACCACCAGGCCCAGAACTCCAAAATTTGATGTGTAGCATTGTTTACTAGACTTCTACCAATTTTTTTTTCAAATTATAACTCTAGGGTCCCTTTTAGCCCTGCCTTAAGTGTCAAATGCTCCACTTGGAATTATATAAAGGAAAATATTTCAAATTCTTGTATAAAAGTGCAAGGCCCAAAATTCTAAAGTTTTGCATGAAGCCCTGTCAAGTGGACCTTTTCCTTTTAACACAAAATTTCCAGTCAGAAACTCCAAGCTGAGGTTTGTCCTTAGGGCTACTATTAACACATGGTTAACATAGAAGTATATAGGAAACACTTTAAAATCCTGCTTGTATAAAACCAGAAGTCCCAGAGATCTGAAATGTACCAGGATTGCATGATTTTTAGCTAATCTTGAGCATGAAGTGCTGATCAGGCTGTTTGGATAGATGACTGTCAGTTGTAATAATAATAATAATAACATCTTTATTTAAAGAAGGTGACATATTAAAGTTATATAGACCTTATTTACAATATGGCCTTCTTAAACATAGATTAAACACAGAATATGATACATGTTAATTATGCATTTAAGCTTCACATATACACCTTACACATCAACAGACACTCAAAGTTTATCAGTAAGAAATTGATCACCCTTTAAGTCATAAGGACCCATTGTATGGTAATTCACAAGTTCTGATAACACATTGTTATTAGGTATACTAAACCAGAAAGTTATGATATTTAGATGCACAATGGGTGATTAATACTTATTGTAGGATGTGCTGGATTCACTATCAGCAAAATGTAATACTTTAGTAGTGCACATTCATAATATATCAGTTAAACATATCATTCACACAAATATATATGAACATGCTAATCTTATTTGTCATCTAATATTGTTGACTGCAATAAATGATGCTTGTATCTGTATTTAAATGAGTTAAGAGTCGGAGCCAAACGAATAGAGATAGGAATATCATTCCAAATTTGAGCACTATAGTTCATAAATGTGTCTTTGTAATAGTTTGTCTTGAATTTTGATATTACAAGATCATTTCATGATGACGACTGAGTCCATTAATTCAGGTTCTGTGAGAATGATAGATTCAGACAGATAACATGGGGCTTGCTAATTCAAATACTTTAAAACTAATACTGCAATGTGATATTTACATCTCAGTATTAAAGGCATCCATTTTTTGTCTGTGGTCCGTCAGCAACATTTTCCTCCAAATGACATCTCCTCCTAAACCATTGAGATAAACAGTAATGTTCATCAGTTGGTCCATTTTAGCTTGATTTTTTAAAGAAAAAAATTGATACTTTTCCTACTGTCATGGTGTCATTGCCGTTCCCATCCAAAAACTTTAACATTGATTATAACTTTTTTGATTTCCTAATGGATTGTCTTCAAAATTTGACACAACAACCCTTTGGACAAGACCTTCAAGAAGATCAGACTGGAATTGACATTGATTCATAAATGACCTTCACCTTCAAGGTCAAATTATTGAATTTTGCTAAATTGGCCATAACTTTGGTATTAATTGTTGGATTTGATTCATACTTGGACACAACAACCCTTTGGACAAGATCTTCAAGTGGACCAGACTGAGCTTGACCTTGACTCATACTTGGACAAACCAACACTTATGGCTATACTGACTTGTTGAATAATTCAAGTTTGACCTTGTCCTTAAAATGGTCTTGACCATCAAGGGTCAAATAATTTAATTTTGCTTAAATTTTCATAACTTTATCATTTATTTACGAATTTGATACTATGCATAATTGTACAAAACAACACTTATGACAAAACTGACATATTAAGTTATTTAAGTGTGACCCTAACCTAAAAATGATCTTGACCATCAAGGTCAAGTTATTGTATTTTGCTTAAATTGTCAAAACATAGTTATTTATTTATGGATTTTATTCCTAGTATGACAAACTAACACTTATAGGCAATACTGACATGTTGAATAATTCAAGTTGGACCTTGACCTTAAAATGGTCTTGACCATCAAGGGTCAAATAATTGAATTTTGCTTAAATTTTCAAACTTTGTCATTTATTTACGAATTTGATACTATGCATAATTGTACAAAATAACACTTATGACAAAACTGACATATTAAATTATTTAAGTGTGACCATGACCTAAAAATAACCTTGACCATCAAGGTCAAGTTATTGTATTTTGCTTAAATTGTCAAAACTTAGTTATTTATTTACGGATTTTATTCCTACTATGACAAAACAACACTTATGACAAAAACCCCTTGTTGAATTATTTAAGTTTGACCTTGACCTGAAAATGACCTTGACTGTCAAGGTCAAGTTATTGAATTTTCATTTATTTACAGATTTCATTCATTGATTCATGCTTAGACAAAACAACACTAATGACAAAACTGACATGTTGAATTATTCAAGTGTGAGCTTGACTTTAAAATGACATTGACTGTAAAGGTCAAGTCATTGAATTTTGCTTAAATTGCTTAAATGTTGTTATTTATGGACAGATTTGATTCATACTTAGACAAAACAACACACAAAACCATCATATTGAATATTCAAGTGTGACCTTGACCTTTCAGTGACCTTGACAGTGCTAAAATTGGCTATATCTTTGCTATTAATGGATATATTGTTTTCATACTTGGACATAACTACCCTTTGGACCATACCTTAAAGACGGTTAAACTGAATTTGACCTTGACCTTTATTTGACCTTGACCCTCAGGGTCAGATTACTGAATATTGCAAAAATTGGCCACAAAAATTATGACAAAATCGACATGTTGAATTATTCAAGTAGCACCTTGACCAAAAAATGACCTTGACCATTTTCAAATCTTTGCCTCTTTGGTCATTTTTCGCTCCATCCTTGGGTGTTAGATGATTTTTATAGACTTCTGTATACAAACTGTATAAAAAATTTCTGCCAGGCTGAGACTTAAAATTTGATTTATAGTAATACCCAATGGTGCTCTATTAAGATTGTTCTCATTATGTCACTTTAGTTATTATTGTTTCTTGGCCAGGGGTCTCTTGTTTTACATAGAAGTATATAGAAAAATCTTTTTAAACTCCTCTTTTCTGAAACAATAAGGCCCAGAATTCTGAAAATTTGAATGATGCATTATTCAAAATGTAGTCTAGTGATGAATAGTTATGACTTTATCATAGAATTGGCCCCACCCCAGGGTTCAATTCATTTCATATAGACTTGTATAGGAAAGCCTTTAAATATCTTGTCAGAATCTAGAAGGCCTAGAATTTAGATATTTCATGTGTAGCACATTGTCTAGCGGAACTTTACCAAAGTTGTACAGATCATAGCTTTTAGGTCAAATTTGGCCCCACACCAGAGGTCAGTTGATTTTTAGCTCACCTGAGCACAATGTGCTGATGTGAGCTATTGTGATCACATGATGTATGTCATTGTGCGTTAGTGGGTGAGTGCGTCAACATTTTGATTCAAATGACATCTCCTCTGAAACCACTTGGCCAATGTTAATAAAACTTGGCAGGGATGTTCCTTGCATGAAGATCTACAAAGTTGTTAAAAGAATCAGTTCCATGCAGAACTCTGGTTGCTCTGGCAACCAAAAGAGATGGTGAATCATCTACAGGTCCTCTACCAATTGTTCAAATTATGCCCCTGGGATCAAAATTGGCCATGCCCTAGGGGTCATATATTTTACATAGAAATGTATTTGAAAAACTTTAGGAATCTTCTTCTCTGAAACCACTAAGCCCCAAGTTCTAAATTTTGCACAAAGTATTTTCTAGTAGACCTCTACCAAGATTGTTCAAATTACATCCATGGGATCAATATTGCCCCTGCCCGAGTGGTCACTTCTTTATAAAGAGGCATATATAGGGAAAACTTTAAGAATCTTCTTGTCTGAAAGTACTATGCTTTGGGAACCTGTATATTTTGCATACAGGTTCACCTACAGCTCCTCTACAAAGATTATTCAAATTATGTCCCTTGGAGTCATAAATGGCTCCACCCAGGAGTCACTTGATTTAATATAGACCTAGATAGAGAAAACCATACATGCCGTTTAGGGTTGGATCATTAACGGGAGATTTGTGGAAAATCGCCGGGTTTTTGGACATCATAACGGGGTAAAAACGAAAACCAAAAAAAAAAAATCGTTCGCTCGTATGAGGAAGAGTATATCTGATCGCTTTTCCTGCAGAACGAATGCAAACCGCAAGACATATACCATACAGAGTGTGTATCATAACTTCACAGTTTGCCGACAGTAATTCTCCATGTAGGTGTAATACGCTGTCAAAACGAAACCGAAAGTGTGAGTAAGGGGGAGCACTGCGCCTTTTAACCGCACAGTACTGTTGATCTTTTTGTCCTAGGTCTCCAGGACTGGTGATGGTGATGCAGGACGAGTAGAAATTTTGGTCACTCATTCTTGTCACTGAATGAAAAATTTGTTCCCTGGATTGATACGTATATAAGACTTGCGAATACAAAATAATTGCCTACCGCCCTCTGTTTTATTTACACATTGATGCAGTGTGTAACTGCATAAAAATAAAAAAAATACACTTTTAAATGGTGTATTTCGAAAAAAAAATCGCTTTGTTACTCAATTTCCAAACATCAAACAGCATGGAGCATAAAAAACGCACCGCTAATTCAGCTCAAAAGTAACTGTTTAAAGGTCGTTCATCTTTCAACTGACTTCAAAGAAGCCGACTTCTACGAACACGTGGGCTGACGTAGTGCTAGCTGCAAACATTATAGGCTAAAGGATTTCATTTATCAATTCGAAGGCACCGACAGAAGCTATCAATTATCGAACTTGTTTTTCACAGTTATTCGGTCTTTGACAAGTTATTGCAACGGATTAGCGAGGTGTGATATACACAGACGGTCCGGGACTTATGTTGTGGATTCGTTTTTGGCAGATTTTTATACTGTCTGGATTCAACGAATTTTATAAAAAAATTTTCTTTCAAGGCAAAATGTTGATTTATCGGGAGATTTGGGTGCATCGCCGTGGCGCCGGGGTAAGGGTCTAAATATCGGGAGAACCCGGCGATTAACGGGAGAACGGCATGTATGGAGAAAACTTCAAAAATCTTCTTCTATGAAACCAGAAGCCTGGTGCTAAGATATTTTGCATTGAGCATCATCTAGTAGTTCTCTACCAAGATTGTTCAGATGATACTCTTGTGGTCAAAACTGATCCCACCCCAGGGGTCACTTGAATTTTGTAAAGACTTGCATACAAAAAGAAAAAAATCTTCTCATCAGTATCCACAAGGCCTAGTGTTAAGATATTGGATGTGTAATATGGCCTAGTAGACCTCTACCAGGTTTGTTCAAATCTTTGCCCTGGGGTCAAAATTGGCCCTACCCCTGGGTCACAAAGGCTAAAACTAGACTTTTTCAACTTTTCATCACAGAGCCTTAAGTTATTGACAGATATCTTAGATATTTGGTTTATAGGCATCTTGCATGAATCTCTGCCCTTCACTGGGATCAAGGCCAAGGTCACCAAGGCTAAAAATAGATTTTTGTACATTTCCCCTTAGAGTCTTCATTTATTTTTCGATGTCTGAGATAACTTGGAAGAATCTGTACCCTTAGGTGGAGTTTCAGGTCACTTGGTCAAGGTCACTAAGGCTAAAAAATGATTTTCCTACTTTTTGTCATAGAACCTTTATTTATTGATTCATATATTTTAAATATTTCGTTAATAGACACCTTGCATGAACCTTTTCGATTAAATTTAGGTTAAGGTAATAAAGGCTAAAAATAAATTTATCAACTTTACCTCATAGAGCCCCTTCACTTATTGACCAATTTCTTCAATATTTGTTATGTAGGTTCCTTGCATGGACCTCTAGCCTTAGGTGGGGTTTGAGGTCACTAGGTCAAGGTCATGGTCACCACAGATAACAATAGATTTTTCTACTTTCTGTCATAGACCCTTTATTTATTGACTCTTATTTTAGATATTTGGTTTGTAGGCACCCACTAATCTTCAATTAGAAAATGTAATACTTCAAGTCAATATTTTATTGACAAAAACATATACATGTTCATCGCTGAGTAACATTTTGATGGTACAATATACAGCGCAGAAAAGTGTGATAAATACAGTATACTATACAAGTTTCTCAGTGTATAAACAAAATTTCAAACAAAATTTATTAACTAGGTTCTTAGTTGCATCGCTGAATGTACAAATTTTGCTAAATTAACAATTACATTTCTGTTTGTACATTTCATTATTGATACAAATTTATCTATATTAGGCCATGAGCAATAATATCTTGGTAAACATGTTTTTCTCAAGTCGTTATAATATGGACATACTAATAAAAAAATGTTACTGAGTTTCTATTTGTTTCATATTGCATTTGGTACATAAGCATTGGTTTCTTTCAATATTCCTATATCTGCCCTCTTTTATAGCTAATTGATGTGAAGAGCATCTAAATCTTGGTAACATTTTACGATGTTTCATATCATTAACGCAGCTTAAATACTTCTCTTGCCTAAATTCACTTTTAAACAAATTCACGGCTTTTGCAAGTATTGCAACCTTTATGCATTAAATAAGAACAAAAAACACTTCACTAGTTTTCTTTTTTGTTCTTCTTGTCTTTCTTTTTGCGAAAACGTGTCAATAAAAAAATTCCAGTTTTCAAGCTATAAATCCAGCTGAAAATCCAGTTTTGAGTTACTTAAGTTATCACATGTATGAAATTGTAACTTTCTGATTTAGACAAAGTATTAAGTTCAACACACCATTGTTGCAGTTGCTTATCATATATTCTTTGTTGTATAATAGTTATACATGCACATCTGTAATATTATCATTATACCATAAATACGAAAAACCTTATACTGCTTTTGATGTTTGCTTAGTACCCAGCTGAGCAATCCAGGACTTGTAAAACATAGAGTTATATAGGAAAAACTTTAAAAAATCTTCTTGTCTGAAACCATAAGGCTACAATTAAGATAATTATGTTGTGTGTACCATTATCCAGTGGACCACTACTAAAATCACCTTGACCTAATGACCCACTTCCTTGTTTTAGAAGTTACATCAATAAAATTTTAAGTATTTATGTAATTTTGCATGCCAATTTCAATTTTTGAAGCTATGTCATTGAAGTTTTTAACTATTTGTATAAGTTTTCATGCACACTTCAACTTTGACCTTGGTTTAGCTTGATCTATTGACCTGTTTTCTGTTTTAAAGCTACTTTCATGACATTTGTACCATGTGTACAGTTTTGAAAGCAGATTTTATTACTGACATGTTGATATTGTGATATGTTTCAATGGTATCCAGGTGAGCAATATAGGGCCCTCCCTATTTCACACACATACAGTGAGTGACACAGGACCATTTTTAATCCCCTTTTGCAAAGCGGGGAGGAGATTATAGGAATGGCCTCTGACTGTCCATCCATCCGAAACACTTTCCTGTCCACTCCATAACTTTTAAACCGCTGAAATTTTTTTTAAATAACTTGGCACAAGTGATCACCATTATGAGACGATGTGCAGGGTGCAATAATTGGGTTGCTACCCCCAAGGTCAAGGTCACACTTTAAGGTCAAGTGTTAAAATGTCTACATTTCGTGTCCGCTCCATAACTTTTAAACCGCTGAAAATTTTTTTTAACAACTTGGCACAAGTGATCACCATTATAAGACTATGTGCAGAGCACAATAATTGGGTTGCTACCCCCAAGGTCAAGGTCACACTTAATGGTCAAGTGTTGAAGGTCTACATTTCGTGTCCGCTCCATAACTTTTAAACAGCTGAAAAATTTTTGAAATAACTTGGCACAAGTGATCACCATTATGAGACGATGTGCAGAGCACAATAATTGGGTTGCTTCCCACACGGTCAAGGTCACAGTTAAAAGGTCAAATATCCACATTTCACGTCTGCTGTATAACTTACTAACTTGGCTTACGAAAAGTTTTTTAATTACTTTGCACAAATAATCACGACTATGACACAATGTGCAGAACCCAACATCTATCCGTCCGTCCGTCCATCCTTAACACTTTTGTTTCCACTCCATAACTTTAAAACTGCTGAAAGTTTGTTAAACTAACTTGGTTTATGAAAAGTTTTTTTTATTACTTTGCACAAGTGATCACCACTATGACACAATATGCAGAACCCAACATCTGTCCGTCCGTCCGTAACACTTTCGTGTCCGCTCCATAACTTTTAAACTGCTGAAATTTTTTTGAAATAACTTGGCACAAGTGATCACCATTATGAGATGATGTGCAGAGTGCAATTATTTGGTTGCTATCCCCAAGGTCAAGGTCACACATAAAGGTTAAGTGTTAAAAAGTCTTCATTTCATTTCCACTCCATAACTTTTAAAAAGGCTGAAATTTTTTTGAAATAACTTGGAACAAGTGATCACCATTATGAGACAATGTGCAGAGCACAATAATTGGGTTGCTACCCACAATGTCAAGGTCACAGTTAAAGGTAAAATATCCACATTTCACATCTGCTCTATAACTTAGTATCTTGGTTTACAGTAAGTTTTTATTGCTCACCTGAGCATGCTCATATGAGCTTTTAGGATCCTTGATTATCCGGCGTCCGTCCGCCCGTCGTCCACAATTCATTCAAACGACATCTCCTCTGAAACCTTTGGGCAAAATTTAATGAAACTTGCCTAGAGTGTTCCTTGCATGAAGCTCTACCAAGTTTGTTCAAATGGTTCTGGTTCATTGCATTTCTAAGTCACAGGAGCTAAAAACAGATTTTAAAAGTTTGATCTTTAAAAATCTTCTTGTCAGAAACCACAAGGCCTGGAGCTTTGATATTTGGTATAAAGCATCATCTGATGGACCTCTACCAAGTTTGTTCAAATTATGATCCTGGGGTCAAAAATGGCCCCGCCCCAGGGGTAACTTGTTTTACAAAGAGTTATATAGGAAAAACTTTAAAAATCTTCTTGTCAGAAACCGTAAGGCATAGAGCTAAGATATTTGGTGTGCAGCATTCTCTAGTGGACCTCTACCAAATTTGTTCAAATCATGGCCTCTGAGTCAAAAATGGCCCCGCCCCAGGGGTAACTTGTTTTACATAGAGTTATATAGGAAAAACTTTAAAAATCTTCTTGTCAGAAACTGTAAGGCAAAGAGCTTAGATATTTGGTATGTAGCATTCTCTATTGAACCTCTACCAAGTTTGTTCAAATTATACCTCTGGGGTCAAATTTGGCCCCACCCTGGGGTCATTGGTTTTACATAAGCTTGTATAGGAAAAACTTCGAAAATCTTCTTGTCTGAAACCAGAAGGCCCTGAGCCTTAAGATTTGGTATGTAGCATTGTCTAGTGAACCTCTACCAAGTTTGTCCAAATTATGCCCCTGTGGTCAAATTTGGCCCCACCCCGGGGGTCAATTGATTTTGCATAGGGAAAATTTGAAAATCTTCTTGTCTGAAACCACATGGGCCTTAGCCTTAAGATTTGGTATGTAGCATTGTATAGTGGACCTCTATCAAGTTTGTTCAAATTTTACCCCTGGGGTTAAATTTGGCCCGACCCCAGGGTCATTGGTTTTACATAGGCTTATATAGTGAAAACTTCGAAAATCTTCTTGTAGAAGGAGAAATAACATTTTCAGTCCAAATAATCTGGAAATTTGTAAGACAGGTTGTTTCTATGATTTCTAGCTCAAGTTCGAATATGGGTCATCTGGTTCAAAAACTAGGTCACAGAGCCCAAAAATAGAAAAACCTTGTTAACACTCTAGAGGTAACATTTTCAGTCGAAATAACCTGGAATCTGTCAGATAGGTTGTTTCAATGATTTCTAGGTTAAATTTGAATATGGGTCATCTGAAATCAAAAACTAGGTCACAGAGCCCAAAAATAGAAAAAAACTTGTTAACACTCTAGAAGCTACTTTTCAGTCCAAATATTCTCGAAATTTGTCAGAAAGGATGTTTTAATGATTTCTAGCTCAGATTCGAATATAGGTCATCTGGGGTCAAAAACTAGGTCACAGACCCCAAATATGGAAAAACCTTGTTAACACGCATTGAGGCTGAGATTCTCTAGTGACTTCCTGGATTCAGCATTTTGGCACAAGTACTGGTTTGAACAAAGGAAGCTGTCATTGTGTAGAATAGTTCCAAGAACTGTGTCTCAGTTGATAAAAACAAAATTAGTTTATACTACACAATTCATAATTTACAGGATATGCGGCATTATTTCGACACCCCAATGATGTTCTTAACTTCTGTTGTTACATTATTCCTGGCAACCCAAAGTGTACCACTGATAACCTGGCTTACTGGCATGAATACATCATAAATCAAGATCCAAATGTCAGTCGGGCACTTGGCAGTGAAGTTAAAATGGAGAGAATGAAAGCAGGTAAGCGTACATGAAGTTTTAGATTTCCCTGCAGTCTGATTATGGTCTCCACTATGAGTATTTGCTATTCAGTCAGTAAATTTTAAATAAGCATCCCCATAAACAGTTAATTATACCTCCACAAACAAAGTTTGAGGGGGTATATAGGAGTGAGATTGGCGGTCGGTCTGTCCGTTCGTCATGGTTTTCAGACGATAACTCATGAAAAGCTAGACAGATTTAAAAAATTTTTGGTACACAGCTGTAACATCATAAGATACAGGTCAAGTTCAAAATTGGGTCTGGTTGGGCCAAGGTCAAAGTCACTGTGACTAAAAATAGAAAAACAGTTTCCGGACAGTAACTCATGAAAGGCTAGACAGATTTAAAAAACTTTTGGTAGACAGTTGTAAAATCACAAGATACAGGTCAAGTTCGATATTGGGGCTTGTGGGGTCAGGGTCAAGGTCACTGTTACTCAGAATAGATAAACGGTTTTGGATGATTACGCTTGAAAGGCTAGACAGATTTAAAACAAGTTTTGGTAGACAGTTGTAAAATCACAAGATACAGGTCAAGTTGGATATTGGGCCTTGTGGGGCCAGGGTCAAGGTCACTGTTACTCAAAATAGAAAAACGGTTTTTGGATGATTAAGCTTGAAAGGCTAGACAGATTAAAAAAAATTTTGGTACACAGGTGTAACATCATAAGATACAGGTCACATTCGATATTGAGCGTGGTGGGGCCAAGATCAAGGTCACTGTTACTAAAAATAGGAAAAAGGTTTCCGAACAATAACTCATGAATGGCTTGACAGATTTAAACAATTTTTGGTACACAGGTGTAACATCGATGTTGGGGCTGGTGTGGCCCGGGTTAAGGTCACTGTTACTAAAAATAAAAAATAAATGATTTCTGCTTAATTACTCGAGTTAGGAATGAGATATTGTGATGAAATTTGCTGTAAAGATAGTTTCTGTAAAGACGACACTTGGGATTGAAAATTGGGCCAGTTGGATCAAGGTCACTGTTCACTTTAACCAAGAATAGAAAAACAGTTTCTGGATGATACCTCATGAGTTACAGGAACAGTCAGGGATTTATTCCCAGATGGATAAGGATGCATTCAAGCCCAAATAATGTACTTGTAAAATTTGATGATGATCGTGTTTGAAGTCAAGCTCATGAATGCTCTAGATGTCTTATTCCAGAAGAGATCAGCTAGAGCATCAGCTAGTTCTACTAGAAAATATACAGTTCAATGGTCTACCAGTAAACGTTTTCTCTATATACAATATTATTAAATATAAAATATGAACATATCTCCATGTTTCTTCTGTCATTTTATGCCATTGATTCTAAGCTTTCCAGTTCCAGTATCAAGCACCCATGTGGGGGTATTAATCACCTTTAGTGATAGTTCTACTTGAAAGATGGACAAGTCCATTTTAGATATTTAGCATGATGTGGGTTAACCCTGTACATTTCAAATGTGAAGAGCCTTTGGAATGATTTTTAGTTGTCAGGTCTGTAATGGTTGTTGTAAGAGAGAACTAATGTCAGTTTTTAATCCTCTTCCACAAAGCTGGGAGGGGATTATAGGAATGGCCTCCGTCTGTCCGTAACACTTTCGTGTCCGCACCATAATTTTTAAACCGCTGAAATTTTTTTTAAATAACTTGGCACAAGTGATCACCATTATGAGATGATGTGCAGAGCGCAATAATTTGGTTGCTACCCCCAAGGTCAAGGTCACACTTAAAAGTCAAGTGTTAAAAGTCTACATTTCGTGTCCGCTCCATAACTTTTAAACAGCTTAAAAATTTTTGAAATAACTTGGCACAAGTGATCACCATTATGAGACGATGTGCAGAGTGCAATTATTGGGTTGCTACCTCCAAGGTCAAGGTCACACTTAAAAGTCAAGTATCAACATTTCACGTCTGCTCTGTAACTTACTAACTTGGCTTACAAAAAGTTTTTTAATTACTTTGCACAAATGATCACCACTATGACACGATGTGCAGAACCCAACTTCCAGGTTGTATCCCCAAGGTCAAGGTCAGGCTTGAATGTTCGCCATAACTTTTTGACTTTATGGAAGATTTTAAATAACTTGGCTCAAATAATTACTATCATGAGACTAAGTGCTTATAATATGCATGGCACAACATCAAGGTCATGGCTGGTTAAAGGTCAAGAAGTACATATTCATGTCTGCTGCGGAAGGGGATTTAGCTGTCCTTCAGACTGCCTTGCAATTTGACCTGTTACAGTTTCATAGATTTGATAACTTCAAAATAACTGAACAAAGATTTTGGACATCATGGGTGGTGACATAAAGGATAAGTAAATGTTTCAATTAGCTTTTAATACATAGCTTTTTTTATATTTTGCCCTCATCAAGTTAGCTTTTTTTATGGTTCTGCATTATCCCAGTTATGAAGCAGAACCTTTATTTTGATATAATCTTTATATTAAAAGTAGGTTAGAAAAAATATTTTTCTGAATTATAGAATTTGTCAAGGGATTTTGATATAGGATCAGAATGTTTGTCCTGGTTAAATTATGAAATATTTTTAAATAAGATCTTACATGTTCACTATAAAAACTAGTTAAGTACAGGTAACCAGAATTTTACAGTAACTTACCAACATTACAAACAACAGCGTAAAATATTGTTTGTAGTCTCAGAAGCACTTTAAATCAAAATGCATTGTTATGTAATCCAGTTTGGAAATGATTTCAGCAAGTTTGCGACTTGGAGGAGAAAAGTATAGCTATGACAGACATTGTCTGGTTGTTGGTGATGCTGCTGGCATGACAGATCCTCTCACAGGTATCATGCACCTTAGATACAGTACTAAGTAGAAACAGTACCAAGTAAATACAATACCAAGGAACCCCTGTCATGTCTTGAGCATTTTCAACCTCTCTACATAATTATACCCCTGCACAATGAAGTTGGAAGTGGTGGTATACTGGAATGAGCTTGTCTGTCTGGCTGTCAGGTTTTGTTTGTCCATGGCATAACTCAAAAACTATTGAAGGTATCAACTTGAAACTTCATTGATAAATAGATCTCATAGAGGAAAACTGCTGTACCCAAGAACCATAACCCTCTTTTGCATAATTTTGTAATAATTGCCCTTTGAAACTTTTCATACTTGATTTTTATTCTCCCTGAAGGGAGTGCCTATAGTCGCCCCCTTGTCTGTCGGTCTGTCTGTCCATCACACTTTTGTCCCTAGAATAACTTAAAAAGTATTGACGGAATTTGATTAACACATTGATAGAGATTAGTGAGAGAAAGTGCAGTGTCCAAAAACCATAATTCTACCTTGCATAATTTTTTAATTATCTCCCTTAAGTTAATAATGCTTGTCTGGAATATAACTCCTAAACTGTCCATGGTATGTCATTGAAACTTGACACAGTTATAGAGACTAGTCAGAGGAAGTGCAGTGTCAATGAACTATAACTCTAATTTACTATTTTTTTTAATTATCTCCTTTCATAATAATTAATAATGCTTGTCCAGATATTAATTTGAAAAGTATTAAAGGAATTTGATAAAACTTCACACAGTCATAGATACTAGTAAGTGAATGTGCACTGTTCAATAACCATATGTCTACCTTACTTAATTTTTGAATTATCTCCCTTAAAGATACTTAAAATGTTTAATATTGGTTGTCCTCAGTACAACTTCTTAACTATCAATGATATCTCATTGAAACTCCACATAGTTATAGAAACTAATGAGGGGAAGTGTAGTGTCAAAGAACCATAACCATACATTACTTAGTTTATGAATTATCTCTC
Source organism: Cyclina sinensis (assembly GCA_012932295.1). Taxonomy (NCBI): domain Eukaryota; kingdom Metazoa; phylum Mollusca; class Bivalvia; order Venerida; family Veneridae; genus Cyclina; species Cyclina sinensis. Next base: position 31,907,024 of record JAAONU010000019.1, on the reverse strand, counting down.
TTTATGGTACTTAATTATGCTTGTTCGGAGAACAACTTAAAACCTTTTTAAGGTTTTAAAAACTTCGCGCAGTGATAGAGAACAGTGAGAGGAAATGCAGTGTTTATGAACATTAATTCTACCTTGCTTAATTTTTATGCCCCCACAAAGTGGGGTGCATATAGCGTTGCACTTGTCCATCCGTACATCCGTCCGTACGTCTGTCCGTACGTCCCGAAATCTTGTGAACGCAACTCCTCTTAAACCGGATGGCAAATTTTGCTTAAACTTCCAGGGATGAACAACCTTAATGTGTAGATGATAGTAAAGGAAGGAATTTTCGCTGCGACCAAATTTAACAGAATTATGGCCCTTTGTTGATTTTTTCACTAGAAATTTTGTGAACGCAACTCCTCTTAAACCGGATGGCAGATTTTGCTTAAACTTCCAGGGATGAACAACCTTAATGTGTAGATGGTAGTAAAGGAAGGAATTTTTGCTGCGACCAAATTTAACAGAATTATGGCCCTTTGTTGATTTTTTCACTATATACCATATAGAAATTTTGTGAACGCAACTCCTCTTAAACCGGATGGCAGATTTTGCTTAAACTTCCAGGGATGAACAACCTTAATGTGTAGATGGTAGTAAAGGAAGGAATTTTTGCTGCGACCAAATTTAACAGAATTATGGCCCTTTGTTGATTTTTTCACTATATACCATATAGAAATTTTGTGAACGCAACTCCTCTTAAACCGGATGGCAGATTTTGCTTAAACTTCCAGGGATGAACAGCTTTAATGTGTAGATGGTAGTAAAGGAAGGAATTTTTGCTGTGACCATATTTAACAGAATTATGGCCCTTTGTTGATTTTTCACTATATACCATATAAATAATTGAACATACAAATTTTACATTTGTAATTTAATTTAACATGTACATAAGGTTACCTGTAGATCATTTTAGATATATGTACAGAAAAAAATCTTACATACAGGATATACATGCTCTTGTTTATGAGCACTTATGCATAGTGGGGGCATCCGTGTCCTATGGACACAGTTCTAGTTTAATTACCTCCCTTAATGACAATCACAAAAGTTAAGTAATGCTTGTCTTGAGTATAACTTCTAATGTATCAATCATATCTCATTATATCTTCACACAGTGATAGAGACTAGTGAGAGGAAGTGCAGTGTTACAAAAACCTTTCCTCTACCTTACTTAGAGTTTTAATTATCTATCTTTATAATACTTAATAATGCTTGTTGGGAAAATAACTTGAAAAGTATTAGAGAAAATGGAATAGAACTTCACACAGTTATAAAGACCAATGAGAGGAAGTGCAGTGTTAAAGAACAATCATTTTACATTCTGTTAGTATTTTAATTATCTCCTTTTATAAAACTTAATATAGCAACCCCAATCAGTAGATAAATCAGTGGCCTATCAGCTGGAATTCTGTGGAAAAACACTGATTATATGAAGTACATATTTACTTTTTACACCTACCAGCCAAGCACTTGACTTGATTATAAAAATTCTGGCAAACATTCACAGATTAAACAAGTAGCAGGTAAATTTTGCTGTCTTTACAAATGTGGTTTTTCTGCCCCCAAATAGAGGCATATAGTAATCGAATCGTCTGTCCGTCCATCAGTTCTTCCATCCCCATTTTGTCTGGAGAATTACTCCAAAAGTATACAAGGCTTTCTTCAGACTTGGAATTTAGGTTGCTGATGACGAGTTGAGTGGAGTGCACAAGAACCATAACTCCAGCTCACTTACATTTTGAATAACCTCCCCTTTCAGTTTCCTTGTTCAGACATTTTCTGACAAGCTGTACTTGGGATTGGCTTCAAACTTGAAATATAGGTTGTTGGTGATGAGATAAAGTGCAGTGCACAAGTACCATAACCCCAGCTCACTTACACTTTGAATAATCTCCCTTTGTCACTTTTGCTTGTCTGAGACATAACTCAAAAAGTATTGGAGGTATCAAAGTGAAACTTCATAGATAAATAGATCTCATTGAGGAGAAGTGCAGTGCCTGGGAACTATAATTCTCTTTTGCGTAATTTTGGAATTATTGCCCTTTGAAATTTTTCATATTTGATTTTTGTCCATGGCATAACTCAAAAAGTATTGGAGATATCAACTTGAAACTTCATAGATGGATAGATCTCACTAAGGAGAAGTGCACTGCTTAAGAACCATAACTCTTTTTACTGTAATTTTGGAATTATTGCCCCTTGAAATGTTTCATACTTAATTTTTGTCTCGGGCATTGAGGAGAAGTGCAGTTCCAAAGAATCATAACTCTTTTCTGCATAGTTTTGGAATTATTGCCCTTTTTAACTTTTCATACTTTATTTTAGTCTGGGGCTTGTTCCCTTATATTAATACCCTACTGAAAAAGTGGCATGCAGGGGGTATTAGCACCAGTACAGTGGCAGTTTTAGTTTTCACAGACTGCAGGTTTTTTTTTTTTCGCACAAATGATCAAGGTAACATCAAGTTATAAGCTACCGTGACAATTGCCTTGTTTCGGGGCATTCGTGTCTGTGACACATTCCTTGTTTATACTTTAAATCCTCAAATATGTTTCATCATGATTATCTTTACTATAACTTGAAAAGTATTTAATTTCACATGTCATTGAAATACCATTGTTACTACATTTCTTACTTTTCTGCCATTTTGAACGAAACAGACTTTAGGGACCATTATTTGGTTTTACCAATTTCTTGTTGTCGGGGGCATAACTTAAAAAGTGTTTTGAAGGGATCAACTTAAAACTTCATAAATAAATAGATCTCATTGAGGACAATTGCATTGCCCATGAACCATAACTCCCTTTTGAATAATTTTGGAGTCATTGCCCTTTTAAATTTTTCGTACTTAATTTTTGTCTGGGGCATAACTAAAAAACTATTGAAGGTAACAATTTGAAACTTCATAGATGGATCTATGCTTTCGAAACTGCTGGTTTTTGTCTACAGGTGAAGGAATTCACCATGCAATGGAAGCAGGAAAGATGGCAGCCTATTTTCTAGATGAGGCTATTACCCATGGCAATTATGACAAAGAACTCATGTCTATATTCCACAACAGATGGATGGAACGGTTTGGTTATGATTTCAAATGGTACGATTCACTCAAAATTTAAGGGAAAGTTTTGCATTGAGGACAAAATCAAGTTAAGAAAAATGCAAAAAGATAAATATTATCTTTTCTTTTCCATTTAAGATTAATGAATGCAAGAGAGGTAATGGTAAGGATAATAAGCACACTAAAACATTGGTGGTAAAGTTTAAAGTCAGATGTACTGTTCCCAGCATGTGTTCTATTCAGGTCATCATCTAATCAGATCTGTCCATATATCTGGTAATTTCTCATGCAATTTTCACCAGTCTTTCACAGAATGATTATTATCAACTGCTGCAGCACATACAGGAGAGATCGCAATGACGTCACACAGCAAAAGAGATACGATGTCTGGTGGGCAAAAACAAAAACATAAACAATGGTTGTGTACAGGACAGGAATTTTTTAACTTTCATAACTTATTTGCTATTTTATGGAATTTCAAAATTTAAATGGTTCTGAATAACTAAAAATTTTCATATTTTTATATTAAAATATGATTTAAAAATGAAAAACCATTTTTAGTGACATTTAATTTTTCATAAGGCCAGAAGACTGTGAAATCTATTTAGAAAAATAGTGTAAGTTAAGTCTTCATAAATCGTTCATTTTAATGTATAAATAGATATATGTTAATGAATAAATTGTTAAATTAATTACCTTTTCATTGATACAAAGCTTTTATAAATATGTGTAATATAAACAAAGTTATGACCCTTAGAAAAACACTACCGATACCATAAAAATTCAGCCTATCAGCATCTTCCCACCCGACTTGTGTCTTATCAGATGAAAAGATTACGCAATGTTTGCAAACACGATCTCTCCTATACTCAGGGTTTTGCAGTTTGATCATTTTTGGTGGAGTTATTGCCCTTTGTTATATGTTTTGATATTCTGTCTGGGGGGCTATATTGGATTCATGTGCAATGGTCGGTCCGTCCGTCTGTCAGTCTGTTCATCCATACATACTAATAGATATTTAGGTGGCTAAGGGAACAATAGGGATCTGTAAATTTTCTTTGATGTTATTCATTCATAAGTTCTTAGGTGACTATAGATGCTCTTATGTGGCTAAAAGAATAGACTAGCCACTTAAGTACCAATTTGTTAGAATGTCCGTTCAGCCAGCCAAAGGCAAAATTTATCCAGGCTATTGCATGTTGTTGCCATGTTCCACCGCCATGATTTTTCTTCGAGTTATGGGCTTCTGATTCTTTTTTTTTAACACATAAATTTGTCCATGCTATTTCTCAGCAATGATTTGTTAGATTTTAATAACACTTTGCAAGAATAATAAGTACCAAGGGTAGTTGTGCGTGTTGTTGCTGCATTCCACCGCCATGAATTTTCACTGAGTTATGGGTCTTTAATTTTTTTAATAGTTAGATTTGTCCATGCTATTTCTCAGCAACTATTTGTCAGGTTTTAATAATACTTTGCAAGAATTATAAGTACCAAGTGTAGTTGTGTATGTTGTTGCCGCATTCCATTGCCTTGAATTTTCACTGAATTATTGGCCTTAGCTTCTTTTGTAATACATAAGTTTGTCCATGCTATTTTTCAGCAACTATTTGTCAGAATTTAATGATACTTTGCAAGAATCATAAGTACCAAGCCTTCTTGTGCATATCTTTGTTCTGTTACTGTCCAATGAATTTTCACTGAGTTATGGCCCTTTGATTTTTTTTACATATAAAAGATAATAAGTTTGTCTAGTGTAAGTTTGTCTGTGCTTTTTTCAGCAATTACTAATTGGAGTATAATCAAACTTCATTAGTACTTAGCCAAGATTTGCATTTCCTCATCATGTAGTGTTTGTATTGAATTTTGCGGGGATTTTTTTGTAGAATGGTTAAGTTTTGTGTGTTTATCCATATGGTTCACTTACACTGCTGAGTTAATATTCCACAGAAGTTTGAGTGTTGAAATTTTCAGCAATTTTTTTTTATATTATATTTATATTATGGCAGACAAACTATAAATGTAGAAACTGCTGTGTCAAGTATTTATCACATTTATTGATAGCTCTTGTTTAATTTTACTTAATATTGCTTCTGTGCCCAACTCCTACAATTTCATAATTGAACCATATTTTTGCTTATCCTGTTCATCTGAAGCATAAAAATCCAAAAGTTTAAAGTTTAGAAACTGTTTTGAAACATTCTTTCTGTAAAAGACATTTGGTTACCTATGGGTACAAAACACTAGATCAGTAACTTTTGAAACACATCAGTTTTGGATAATTATTAATTTTACCAGCCTTACGAACAGGTAAAGGACATACAATAGTCTTATGTCTGAACTTATAGGTATTTTGTTCAGTTCACAGACTGTAAAATAATTTGGCTCAAATGTTCAAGGTAACATGAAGTTGTAAGCTACCATGACTGTGACGATTGCAGTGTTTTGGGGGCATTTGTGTCTGTGACACATTTCTTGTTAACTATGAAATTATGAGCATAGCACAAGGAAGAAAATACAGAAGGAAAAAAATATTCTTAGAGGTATTGTTTAAATCTCCATTTTGACTAAAAGTTGCATTACATTTCTGCCCTGTTAACCAATAAAACTGCCCAAGATGTGATGCAGAGTTGGTAAAAATCTAAAACTTATCCAAAGTCTCCAGAAATAGATTAGTTCCAATACTAGGTTGTGTTGGGATAAATATTGCTTCACATATTTTAGAAATTTTATTTAGTATTCAGTAACATTAAATCAAACTAAAATCACTCACACAGCAACACATTAAATATATCTGACAAATTATCCCCTGCTGAAAAGGCATCTAATTTACAAGAGAAGGTTGTCCATTAACAAGTTGATTTCTAATGAACTGAATTGTCAATGTATTAAAGTATCCTGCTTATTGTAAAATTGCCATAATGAAAACTAATATTGTTAGAGTAGCAAACCTTGTACCAGCCACCATGAAACTATTCATGAAATCAAGTTAAAACAGATCCATCTACTGCTATCTTTTGTCAGTATTAGTCTGTTGTCATGGTGCCAGAACACATTTGCATAATTACTTACCCAAAAAAATTTATGCCTCTATTTTAATGTTTCAGTGAAATGTCAGCAACTCTGTCAGCATCTAGACAAATTTTGTTTGTGCTGCACATATTTAGAATAATCAACATTCTTATTACAAAATCTAACTATATTTCTGATTGTATTTCATATACTTGTCAAGTGGCACAAATAGTATAAAATCATTACATTTGACATTTGACCAAAAGATACTTATAAATACTTGAAGTCCTGCTGCATTTCTTACTGCTGCATTTCTAATAAAAATTAAACTGATTCTTCAGTTCAGTGATTTCATCTTGAAAATTAATCTTTATTCATGAAAACTTATTAACAAGAACAGAATTTAATGCAGTTGATGATTTGAATATTGCTTGACATAAGTACATGAACTTTCTTCTATTTTTAGGTCAATGATGTTTTGCCAACTTACGTATCGGTTCCCTATTTTATTAGATGCCGCAACAGCAGCTGTTCAAAGGAAGGGGGACAAGATGCTTCTGAAATGGGCTGATATAATGACAGGTACTCCTAGGATTAAATTGTCATTGAACAAAGTTCAACAAAAGTTCAGATTCATACATGGATAGTTATGCAGTCAAGAAGTAATGAGGATTGAAAACCCATCTGATATGTGAACAGTGCAATGTTTTTGAATTAAATGTTATTTCACAACATGTACATTAAATTTTTATCAAGAATATCTGTTAAAGAAAAAGTAAACAGATTAAGAATGAAATGACTGTTCAGAGATAAATATACTGTACACCTAGATTGTCATTCTTTGAACTCACAGAAAAAAAAAACAACAAAAATGTCAAATTTGGATCTACATAATTCTTCATAATTTTAAGTCTCTCTTTTCTTTCAGGCTTTCTTTTTAAAGTCTTTAATAATTTTATCCTTATAATAAAGTTGTAGACATTATATCAGTCATTCGAAAGGAATGAATGAATGAATTTTATATCACTACCAGTTTTGTGTAAATGTTTAATGTTATAACTCTTTCAGCTGACTTCAGCTAAGCACTCTTCTGCAAACTTTCTTGATTCCATGTAAGGTATATGAACAATAAACATAGGAAAATATGAGTCTTGGCATAAACCTTTATCCTCTAACAAGTGAACGGGGTTTATGCTTTATGCTCTAAGCCTTATACATGTAATTATATACTTCTTGGAGTGTTTTTGTCTGAATTAAAGGAATTAGTGGATCATTCTATATGGAAATGATAGAAGTATGTAAATGATAGTGACACACTCTTAACATGCCTAAAGAATGACGGTAGTCAACATGCATCCTCTATAATATTTAGTTTTCTTCTTCAGGTCGTGTTCCAAAGATACACATGTTAAAACCAGAGTTTTCCTTGACTATAACCTTTGAACTGGTTGTGCTTATTGTGAAGAAACTACTAGGAAAACCTATTGGGAAAAGCAAGAAAGACTAACCAGTCAGGAACAATATAATTGGAAAACTTCCTTATTCATACATATTGAACACTTGAAATCCGCATTATTTATAGTGAGAATTTTAGAAATGTAAAACACCAATACAGTAAACTCTGCTTATTCATGAGACCATGAGGCACAGATATCGCTACATCCGAGAGGCAACAAAACTGGAAGTAGGAAATTGGCAAAGTGCACTTGGTATGCTTTTTTTGGTGCACAGATATTTAAATAAATACTACTTTATTTTGGTATTTAGCTTTTACCTTAAGGCATGTTGGATAATATACTCATGATCATAAATACTGAACCATTTTATTTTACTTTATTTTTTCCTATACATATCAAACGCAAGCCTACTAATTACAGAATAAATATTTTTCTTGCATGCATCTCTGAGAAGATGTTCAGAGTAAGCATTTTTGAGCACTCACTGTCCAGCATCAGAAATCTATCTGTCCCCCAGCCTCTAAATGCTCCAATATAACACCTGGAGTTAAACTGTTTATGGAAAATGTTCAGTGTTTTAAATTTACCATCTAAAGTAGTGACCAGTAGATGACTTAATGACTGTGGATATGCCTGAAGCTTAAATGCTTTGGCTAATATATGTGTTAAACATTGACCATTACTTTGACCTTTCTCATAATAATTGTTAATAATTACAGTTCATAGGGTGCAATGAAATATTAGAGGCCTTTAAAGTTGTTCACTGCTTTAAGCTGAACTTTAAGGTTTGTTGTGAAACCACTTCAAGTTTTAACTGGTAATAAATTGAAGCGTTTTTGTGAAGTTAAGTTCATTAATACATTACAGAAATACATGTAGGATAAAGAAAAAGTTTTATTCATGGATACATTACAGAAATAGGATAAAGAATAAGTATAGTCCCTGGATACATTACTGAAATAGGATAAAGAATAAATATAGTCCCTGGATACAATACAGAAATAGGATAAAGAATAAATATAGTCCCTGGATACATTACAGAAATAGGATAAAGAATAAGTGTAGTCCCTGGATACATTACAGAAATAGGTTAAAGAATAAGTGTAGTCCCTGGATACATTACAGAAATAGGATAAAGAATAAATGTAGTCCCTGGATACATTACAGAAATAGGATAAAGAATAAGTGTAATCCCTGGATACATTACAGAAATAGGAAAAAGAATAAGTGTAGTCTCTGGATACATTACAGAAATAGGATAAAGAATAAATATAGTCCCTGGATACATTACAGAAATAGGAAAAAGAATAAGTGTAGTCCCTGGATACATTACAGAAATAGGAAAAAGAATAAGTGTAGTCCCTGGATACATTACAGAAATAAGATAAAGAATAAATATAGTCCCTGGATACATTACAGAAATAGGATAAAGAATAAGTGGTCCCTGGATACATTACAGAAATAGGATAAAGAATAAGTTTAGTCCCTGGATACATTACAGAAATAGGATAAAGAATAAGTATAGTCCCTGGATACATTACAGAAATAGGATAAAGAATAAGAGACAGACTAACAGTAATTAGCAGTAAATGTCAAGTACACAAAGTCTTGAGCTCTTATACTCTAAGCCTTTGATACTGAGTCAGAGCAAACTAACTAGGATGAGCAGTTATTGGCTGCCGTCAGTCACTTGTTTTGTTTTATGTACAAATAGCATGGATTGCCATCTCGTTAATCTTACATACTGTGCCATACTAACTATTTAGATGTCAGTTTAATGATTCAGAAGGCAAATTTTTTTTCTAATTTCTTTTTGAGCTATACATAGATTATTGGCCAAGACATTTTTATTGAATGAAAAAAAGACAAGCTAAAAAAGGTTATAGATAATATTACTATTTTATCTGTTCATGTACGAATGCCATTGCATGGAATTAAATGTTAACAGAAAAGTGTGTTTGCTTGATTTTGATTTTAAGCTATTTTGACTTGTCTCTCAACACTTGCATGCATTGCAAACATCTTGTACTTTTAAAGTTTCACCAAGGTCGGGGAAGGGGGTAAACACTGCCATCAGCTTGTCCATCTGTCCAAAGACACCCTCATTTTTCAGACTATAACTTAGATTCCTTATCATCTACCAGCATGAAAAGTTACACATGGAATTCAACCACTTGAAGGATGATCCCTGTTGATTTTGGAAGTCAAAGGTCAAGATCACAGTGCTTTAAAATAAGAAAACTGTTTCCAGAACATAATTGCTTTCCTTGTCATCTACCCTCCTGAAAACTTCACAATGGACTTCAACCAGATCAAGGATAATGTCCCCACTCTGCAGTGACTTCCCCATTACAACAAAGGGGCATTTATCACTCCTATGATAGCTCTAATTAGCTTTACAGCTCTGGATAGAACTGTAGAATGTGAGCTTGTTCTTTTTATGTTTATTTAAACAAAACAATAGCTTTCCTATGTTGAGTGTATCAGTGGTTCTGTTGCTTGATACTGGCGTGCGAGCTGGGTCCTGAGACGAGGACAACTGTTGCCAGCTAAAATACCTTGGGGAACATTCCAGTAGGCTCAGTTTTTGCTCAGTCTTCACAAAATGTCAGACTGTTTCAAGATCTCTTAGATGCAGATGAAACTGGATCAAAAACTAGGTGAGCAGCTTGTGTCGGTGAATATTCTAGTTGTTGCATATCTGATACGTCTTCATATGACATAATTGATTTTTTGTTGTTTTTGAATCTGGTTCAGAAACTTAAGGAAACCTGATAAACACTAATGGTCACTAAGATAAGTGTAGTAACTCATAGTTTTTGGGTTTCCTGTGTACCCAAGGGTGTAAATATTGAAGGTTTGACATTCAGGTCCTTCATCACCAAGTACCTTCAAAAGAGCGAATTATGACTTTAAGATTATTCTGTTCTCACTGACTCGCTCTTAAAAGGAGTACTTAATTTCACCTTTTTCTCTACTAGACCCAGCATTTGTCTATTGTCCAGTGTTTGTCTGATGTCTGAAGCTGTCTTGTCCGCGATTTTGTCTGTTGTTTATGTGCAGTTCAAAGCTATCGTCTACTGTCAGAAACATTTATGTACTCTCCACAGCGGGTTTTTTCTGCTGTCCAAAAGGTTTGTCTGCTGATCAAAATGTTTGTCTGCTGTCAAATCTTCCATCTGCTGTCCAAAGCCTTTGTCGTCCAAAATGTTTGTCTGCTCCCCAAAACGTTGTCTGCTGATCAAAGTGTTTGTATGCTGTCATACCTGCTTTCCAAAGCATTCATCTGCTGACCAGAACGTTTGTCTACTGATCAAAGTGTTGTCTGCTATTCAGTCTGTTGATGAAAGTGTAAGTCTGTGACGAAACTGTTTGTCCTTTGTTCGGTCTATGTTGTAGACATACCAATGAGGTGCATTCTTGCCTTTGTGTCTGCCGAAGACGGACATGGTATTCAGTTTATAAAATTTTAATTCAACTTCAGGAAGGTTAAAAAAATTAAAAGTTTCAAAAAAAGTTTCAGAAATTTCGATGTAGTTTTTCCACAGAAGTCCTTCCACCTGCAGCCTCCAAACATGAGCTCTACCCGCCAGACCCACTTAGGGCTCAAATGTCAAGGTCACCATGACCCCCAAATATTGATATATGGTCATAAAATAGAAGTCCTTCCATCCACAGCCTTCAAACTTCACAGATTTATTCATCTTTATAGACATTTAGAGGTCACGGGATCAAAGGTCAGGGTCACCATGACCCCAATTTGCAAATATTTTCTTTGGCCATAAAATAAATTTGCTTCCATCGAAAGCATTATAACTTCACATGTGTATGCACCTTGATGCGTCCTATCTACCAGATCCACTTAGAGGTCCCAGGGACAAAGGTCAAGGTCACATATAGCAAAAATTAACCATGGCCATAAAATGGAAGTGCTTCCATCCAAAGCTTTCTAACTTCACATGTGTATTTACCTTGTGGAGCACATAGTGGTCATGGGGTCAAAGGTCAAGGTCACCATGTCCTCCAAATATTAACCGTGGCCATAAAACAGAATTCCCTCCATCCATCACAAATGTATGCACGTTGATACACTCTTCCAGCCATACCCACTTAGAAGTCATGGGGTCAAAGAACACCGTGACCCCAAATAGCAAATATTTACTTTAACCATAAAATAAACATGCTTCTTGATGAGCTCTATCTGCCAGATCCACTTACATGTCACAGGGTCAAAGGTCTAGGGGAACCATGACCCTAAATAGCAAATATTTACTTTGGTCATAAAATAAACAAGCCTCCATCCAAAGCATTATAATTTCACATGTGCATGCACCTTGATGAGCTCTATCAGTCAGACCCTCTTAGAGGTACCAGGGTCAAAGGTCAAGTTCACCATATAGCAAATATTAACCTTGGCCATAAAATGGAAGTGCTTCCATCCAAAGCTTTCTAACTTCACATGTGTATTCACCTTGATGAGCTCTGTCCAACAGTCCCACTTAGAGGTCACAAAGTCAAAGGTCAAGGTCACCATGACCCAAAATAGCAAATATTAACCTGGCCACAATTTGAATGTGCTTCCATCCATACCCCCAAAGGGAGGGCATGTTGTTTTTATGCCTTTGGAGGAAGGGCATATTGTCTTTGGTCTGTCTGTGGGGTTGTTTGTTTGTTTGTCTCAAAACTTTAACCTTGACCATAACATGGAAGTCCTTCAAACTCCAAACTTCACAGGTGATGAGCTCTTCCCACCAGACCCACCTAGAGGTCACGGGGTCAAAGATCAATGCCCCCGTCCCCCAGGGCATGGTGTTCAATTGAACGTAGTGCTTGTTCTTTTATATTTCACAATTTTAGGAACTGTCATATGTTTATTGATATTTAAGATACTTACGTAACTTCATTAAGAATTAGAATGATTCAAATCTAAACTATTCTGTTATTTTCAGGTTATTTTAATTATAATGTAGCAGGCCAATAAAATAAAATGTATTATTTGAATTCATGATTTTGTTTGGCCAGATCTGAGCTGATGAGTGAATTAACAATTGTTGATTTGTTTTTTATGTCAGCTGATTTTAGAACAGATTTAGCCCTGAACCTGCTGAATTTTTGTAATGAATTTGCCCAGCTTTGAATTTGGAACAGTCCATTCAAAGTTTAAGGGATTTCAATCTCAAAATACAAAAATGGAGATACCAACAGTATAGAGCCTGGTCAGACTGCACGGATGTGCAGGCTCGCCTGGCTCTATACTGGTGGCAAAGGCTAATCACTTTCGGTTCCAGCAGGTTAAAGGTTAAGGCAGTCAAAGCAAGATCATTGCAAAGAAGCTTGGACTTACACTTCCTGTGCAATTTCTATTTTGTAATCAGACATATTATGCAAACATTCCTCAGTGTTCCTTATAGTGTCGTTTTGTTTTTGTTTCAGTGTCAATGTCTTGTTTCAATTCAAGTGGAAATTCCTTTGAAAAGCATTGACTTCATTTCAAAACATATAATTTGTATACAATAATGTGAACCAGCTTTCAAATTTTCAAGATAAACAGTCTGCAAGTGCAAAAATAGGTCAAAGAAAAGTTCATACAGGTCATAGATAGTTGATTGTGTTGCTTCCATTCAATGACAATGTTTTACCATTCCTGTATTTGTATTATGGGTGATGGCTACCTTGTGAATGTTTCAGCTAATGAAATAGACTTCAGTTCAGTTAACAGTGTGTTTAAATGAAAATTTAATGACTGAATTATGCTGATCGATTTCTTTAGCAGGCAGGTAACTCATAAGAAATTAAAATCATTCTGTAGTCTGTAAATCACAAAAGTTCATGTAAAATATAGGTCCGGCGATAATGCTGTGATTGGTATAGAATCTGTATCAGTCACAGTGTGAATGATATTGAATATATCTCACTGATTGAACAAAGTATTTAACTGGTGAGGAAAAAAATAAAGTATGTTTCAAATGCTCTGCTTGAATATAATTTCTTTCACGATTCTCGACTACTGAAATATCAAAGTCGAAGCATTTCAGTTGATAAAGGGTGATTAACTGATTATGGAAACAAGTGGTATCTCTTCAGTGAAAAGTTCATGACACTCATTGAACTTCATTAGACAACAGTACAACGTGAGTGATTCGGAAAAAATGTTGAATGCAAAGCAAGGAAAGGGCCAATAGGTTTTAGATGCATTTGCTTTCAAGATTGGACTTATAGTGGCTTATTTATCCTTGTGCGCAAGTATTCTTAATGCCTAGTTAGATAAACAAAGACTATTCAAATAGACAAGCAATACCATGTAGAAGAAAGCTGTACAACAACCTGTCTTTCTGATGGCTATTGAGGAACATTGCAGTGAACATGAACATGTTCAATGGAGATAAAGTTTGAACGAGGCCAAGTAGGTACTAGTTCAGTCACTTAGTGACTCGCAAAGAAAATTACTGGTCAGTTTGCTACATAACTTCCGATTGTTCGGACATTACCTCTTACATTGTTATGTACATTGTACATCATATATTTCACATATATATTATCATGTATTATGACAGCATAATATACTCATTTTTACAACAAAGCCTACGATACAAAATTTTATGAAAATTGTTAAGTTTAATGTCAGACTGTGTGTCAACTTTGAAATCATAAGAAGAGGCTACATCAGTTCACAATTCCTTAAAACAAAACCAAGGTGACAAGACACAGCTTTATAATAATGACATAGGGTCTGTCTTACTGGTTTATTATACTGCTCATTGTAAACTTTAACAATGGCCAATGACATTCCACGTGTTACGTCACAGAGACCCTTGCCAGATTTTTAGTCTGATCCGTAGCACGCAGTGTTAACAAGGTAAGTGTATACAAAGGTCTGTGGCCAGCAGACATACTCAAAACAGACTGACAGGGATCCTACAAGTGCAAATGAGTGTAGAGCTCTCAACATAGAGACTAAACAGATATAGATAACAAAAGTCCTCCTAGAATGGGAGACATGGATACAGACAATAAAAGTCCTAGGATGGGAGACATGCTTTATTATCTTTAAAAGACAAAATCTACACATAATAAAACAACTGTAAAGGAAGAACTACACTAACTCTGATGCAAGAAATATTTTCTAACATAACAAATTCACAACAATTCACATTTGGTTATATACATTATCGGTTCATACACTAACCAAATATTTATCTCACTTAATCAATTCACTTTTTTCATTTTAATTGAATACATTTATAAACAAAAGGCATGTAAGTCATGACAAACAGTGGAACAGTCACAGACATCTACCTTTGGCAGTAGGGCATTGTAATTTTGATGTATAACATATGTAAGATAAATTAATTCAGGATAAAATTTTTATCTCAAATGAAATGTTTTCTTCAGTCACACAACCATATATTCATGTTGCTTGTTGGTGAATTTCCCATCGGTAGCTAACCAGAAGTAAAAGTTTATCAACACACCACTAGCCAAAAGGCCCCAAATGCTACAGTGATACACTGAAGATCTCAATACGAGCACAAAGCTTTTACTTAAGCTTAACATTCCATACCTTTTTACACAAGAAGTATTTAAACTTATTTAAATAACAACAACCTAAATAATGTTCAGAAATGTTTTCAATTTATTCTGAGGCTAGCTATTTTGTAAATGAATGTAACTTTGTTTACACAGCATCTAGAAGTTTAAATGTTGCTCTTTTTTTCTTAAGAAATGATGTGTGGGAGTTGAGTTATAAAATGACTAATTATCTAAATTTTCAAGAACACATATATATATATTGACTGCACAAGACTGAACAACAACTGTAACTGCTTGTTTGACTTATCTAATCATAAACTACATCACTCTAACACAATTCCACACTGTTAGCATAAAAATGCTGAAATTCTTAACATGATCATTAACAAACAACAAAACAGAAACACTATCTACATGTATATAAATATCATATACAGAATAAGTCATTAACATTAGAACCATGATGGCCCTGTGTCGCTCACCTGAGTATGTTGGCTATGGGTCTGCAGTTGAGCAAACAGAAGCAAAATAACAAGTTTTGGAAGGGTTTTGGACATCTTATATTTCATAACATATTTTGACCCCAGGGGCATAATTTGAACAGACTAGAGAGGTGTCCACTAGACAATTCATAATACAAAATATTTAAGCTCTATGGCATATGGTTTAAGACAAGAAGATACTTTAAATCTTTCCTATATAAAATCAAGTGACCCTGAGGCATGGCCATTCTTGACCCCAGGGGCATAATTTGAACAGGATTGGTACAGGACCTCTAGATGATGTTCAATGCAAAATATCTAAGGTCTAAAGCTTAAGGTTCCTCAGAAGATTATTTTATGAAATATAATCTGAATCAACTTGATAGAGGTCCACTACACAATGCCACACACCAAATATCAAAACTCTACACCTTATCGTTTATATGAGTAAACAGCTATGTAAGAGTTTTTGCTCCAAGCCGACAACAAAAACAACGACTCAGTGACGATAATAGCTTGACTAACTCCTTTGAAAATAGACAAGGTAAATATCTAAGCTCTACAGCATACTTTTTCAAACAAGAAGATTTTTTAAAATTTTACCTATATAAATCTTTATGAAGTCAAATGACCCCGGGGCAGGGCCACTAATGATCCCAGGGGCATAATTTGAACAAATTTGGAAGAAGACCTCCAGATAATGCTCCATGCAAAATAACTAAGGTTATGGTTTCTCGGAAGAAGATTTTCAAACATTTAATATTTTACACAAACAGGACCACTGGGGCAGAACAAATTTTGACATACCAACCAACAGTGTGATTCCAGTATACGCCCCTTCAAACTTTGTTTGCCAGGGTATAATAAGTTACCAGCAGGGACATTCATGACTCCAGGAGATGCTCCATGTATAAAATCTTAGCTGTAGGTCTTGTGGTTTCAGACAAGAAGATTTTCAAAGTTTTAATAATATAAGCCTTTGTTAAATAATTGACCTCCAGGACAGGGTCATTTATGACCCGTGGGCATAATTTGAACAATCTTTGTAGAGGACCTCTAGGTGAACCTTAATGCGAAATATCTGAACTCTAGGCCTTGTGATTTCAGACAAAAAGATTTTCCAAGTGTTTCCTTCCTGTTGCCACAGCAACCAGAGTTCTTTATGGAATTCAATTCTTTCAGCAACTTTTGTAGAGCTTCAAGCAAGGAACAACCCAGGCATATTTTATCAAATTTGACCCAGTGGTTTAAGAGAAGATGTTATTTAAAAGGAAATGTTGATGCATCATGGATGCATGACATACACAGGATGATTACAAAAGCTCAACCTGAGCATTCTCAAGTGAGCTAAAAACAGCTAGAAAATACCAGTAGAGACCCATGTTTGCTTCCCTTCAAGAGTTTCGAAAAAAAAACATGAATTAAAGGGTTAAATGCCACTTTTATAAACCATAATAAAGAGACAAGGGCATAGCTATTCCACATAAATAAGGCAAAAATAATTGGATCATCAACTGATAAATTAAGTATGCCTATCTCTTCCATTTAAAAAATGTATCTCTCTTTTAAACACTTCAAACAGAAATAATCATTCAAGCACAAACTGGATTATCAGCAAGTGAGTACGGATACAGGAATACTGGAACAGATACATGTACTCACAATGGCTACTTCCCTTCTATCTCATTTACATTTTTCTATCATCAGGATTTAACCCTGTTCACTAGAATTTCTACATGTATGTCAGTATTGAAAGTAGTGAGTGGATCATGATGCCCCTTGATAATTCAACTGAGTATAACTGTGAAAAATGACAAGTGTGATACATTGATTTATAATATAAACAGAACAAAGAATGAGAATGAGAAAATGCTGCCTGCCAATATCGGGCTATCTGATTTACAAAAAATAAAAGACTGAAAAACTAAGACTAAAACAGTTTCTATAATATTTTTGTAATTTCTTATACATTTTTTGTTAAAATATATGACCCCGTTCGGCCATAAATGATCCAAGGGGAATAATTTGTACAATCTTGAAAGAGGTTCAAAGACAATATTATAAACAATTTAATAAGTCTTGGCCTTATGGTTTCATCACGAAGACTTTTAAAGAGTTAGTCCATGAAAGTCTGTCCTACACATCTGTCACCTGGGACGGAGCCAAAAAATACTCCAAGGGCAAAGCTTGAACAATCTTAGTAGAAGTCACTTGCAAGATTTCAAATCATATGCTTTATGGCTTCAAACATGAAGGCTTTTAAAGATTTTCCTATATGTATATGATACCTTATCAAATTGTGACCCCTTGGAAGGAGAATGACCCAAGTGGCGTAACTCAAACAATATTTGTTGTCTACTAAGCAATGCCTAATGTGAAATTTTAGAAATCTGGGCTTTCTAGTTTTGACGAGTTCAAAAACAGAAACATCTAAGTATTTTCATGTTGAACATGTGATCCCTACGGTGGAGCCACTAATAAGTCAAGGGACTACTTTGAACACTCTTTTGAGGTCAAGTAGAAAATGCTACACACACAACTTCAGTGCTTTGAACCTGGTGAATTTTAGACAAGCAGATTTTTTAAGTGTTTATAAGATAATAGTAGATATAGTAAACCACATCATGCACAACAGACAAAAAACGATGTAGCAACTGCATGAAGTTCTGCAGTTCTGCATGAAATGAAATTCTTTCAATAATTTTGGCTGAGCTTCATGCAAGGAACATGCCTGCCAAGTTTTATCACCTCTGATCTAGTGGTTTCAGTGTAGTTCAAAGAAAGTGGTAGACGATGGACAGTATGTGATCACAGTCTCTGGTACTCGTTTTGCAAAGTTCTGTCTAACCGCTTTATCAAAATTTGTTACCAAACCAGGTATTTCTTAATGTCACTTCCATTATATCAAGTAGAAATGCAGGGTTTCCTCTGGAAAATATTACATTATTGCCAACAAATTTGCCCACTGGAATAAACATTCACCAGTTGGAGCTAACTGAGATCACCAGGAGACATTACACTGCTCATTTTTCAAACTTGTATTTCTAACACATTTAAAACACTTTATCACTTAAAATTTAAGCTATCACAATGCCTCAACATGAGTGCATGTATGTCATGATACTAATAAACAATCATTTCTCAGCAATGTTATATTTTACTTTTATTTTGTTTTAGATTTACTTATCTATTGGTGGTTTTACCTATAAATAAAATGTGAATGATTCACTTATTACATAAACATTTCTACCGGAAAGTGGTGATTAAACTTTAAAGATTTAAATCTGTTTTAATTACTTTAACATTCACAGTAGGCAAACTAGTTAGTCCAAATTATTGTACTCAAAAAGTTGAATATTGTGCAATTTTTTGAATGGTCGATATCCACCTTAAGTCGCAATATTAAGACTAGCAGACTGTAACATGTTGTATACATTGTACTTACAGTCCTGACTGCAGTAGCCTAATAAATTTGGCACTGAAGGTTTAACCCATTTTATAGACATTTTTTTTTTATAATTGGAAAAAAGACATTGCCTATCAAAAATTTTCTCGATATCTCTTTGACAAGTCTGATTAGTTTGACTATGACTTCAGCAAAGGATTAATGGAAAAATCAAAAGTTTTTATCGATTCACAGGTAATACAGAGCACTCATAAATCTTCCAAAACATACATGTAATGAGTTGCGTACATATCTGATATTCAGTAGTAAAGTTATTCTAGATAAAACTACTACTTGTGATTGCAGGCATGTTCTTTTTCAAGTTTTCAAAAGGTGTAAAACAGCGGCAAAGCATTGTGTCTGCAATAATTATAATAAAGATAAGCTGAAAAAAACCCTCTATACCAAAATACAAACATGCCACTTTCAACTCAATATCTTCTCAAGATGTCATGTTCCTTGATAAACACAGCAAATTGAAATATTCCCCAATTGTAAACTTCTGGTTCGCTTACATCAATAACAAACCGCACAAGTGTCTTTTTACCTGATGTAAAGATTGTTCTATCAGAATTATTGCCAGTAACATTAGCGAATCAAAGACTTTAAGAAGCTACATTTAGTTTTTTGGTACAGTTGGTGCCATTGGCAAGCAACAGTGGGAACCCTGGAAATGTTTATTTTCAGTACTCATTAAAGTGATTGTATCCATCAGGAGTATACTCATCTTGATAGCAACTTAAGTAAAATGTTAGAACTCTGTAATCAAGCTAAAAGAACTCACTATAAATTACTCAAGTGGCTGAGGTGAAACAATTTGACTACACATAAGTACTAGAATCACTATGCTATACTATACACTAGACTGTGATAGCCAAAATACACTGTAGCTTAACTAGCTTGAAAAATCTTTATGTGACACAGAAGTGAAGATATTGCAATAACCTAATCCTACACTTTAACAACCTTATAACTACATATGAAGTCAGTTAGATGCCTCTGAGTCAAAGGGCAGAATTCTGCCATAGACTTCAGTCTTATGTATGTGGAAGATGATGGCTTTATAGCACTGGTCACATAAAGAAAACACTCAGTATGGAAATAACATATATCATGTATACAAAATGGTGTAAAATTCAACACAACACTCAAAACGGTCAAATTAAATAACCATTACATTATTCCTAGTGTTTCTGAGGGGTAAGTGGATAAAATTCATGAAAAATCATCATTTCAAATGGACATATACTTACATTAACTAATGATAAAATGCTTACCTATTTTATCTGCCCATTCACTGTATTAATAATTGCAAGGAAAGAACATACAGTTCATTTTTTTCCTTATAGGCATTTAAACACATAGAAAAATTGGCTAGCCACCCAAAATGCTACAACAACAACTCCGTATAAATGCTTTAAGTTTACCTGTTGTACTAAGATTGTTTGACTGACACCTTGACATCTGGTAATTCATTCAATAACATTATCATTTACTGATTTTAAAGAAACTGGAATACTCTAGAGTTTAGGGTATATTCTCTATTAGTAACATTTGCTAAGGTACACTTCAACAACTGCTCCACTGATGATGGGATAATAAACACCCGAACAAAGCTACTGACTCTGACATGACCTTTGTCTGCAACATGTGTTAACCAAGATCAAGTTTACAGCAGTAGGAATGTTAGTTCAACAAGTCACCGCGATGAGATAAACATCAGATCACTTTCAAAATGGAGTGGACAGGAATTCTATTGCTCTAATCTTTGACCTGGACCTTATTAAATAGGTGCTTCTGAAATGTGGGTTCTGCACATCGCCTCAATAAAAGAAACATTTGACCAGAGCTTCTTGAATATCCTTCGAGCAGTCCATGAGATAGAAAGCATTTGCCCGAAACATGTATTTTCCGACATCTTGTAACATTCAGCTCACCTGGAATGTTGTTAAGACAAACATCTTACCAAATTTTCATAAATATCCTACAAAGGATTAAGGAGATATGGAGGAGACAAGAATTCTATAACCTTGACCTTAAAGTGGTGCTTCTGAATTTGGACTCATGCATGTCTGCTCAATAAAATAATTATTTGATTAAGCTTTGTGAATGTCCTTCAAGCAGTTCATGTGATAGAATGAACCTGGGACACTAGTTCTGCACACTGCCTACAGTAAAAGATCTTACCAAACTTTTATGAATATCCTACATGGGGTTTTGGAGATATGGAGATGGAATTATGTGGCTCAAAACTTTTATCTTTAAATGTGACCTTGACGTGGTAGGCCTAAAATGTGATTTCTTCAAGTTGTCTAAATGAGATCAACAAGTGACTCAAGTTATATGAATATCCTTCAGACCTTCAGATAGTTCATGAGACACAGCATAAACAGGAAATTGATAATGGAATAACAGATAGGCAGATGTCCAGAGACATAAATTAGTAACAAATTAACTGGAAAAAAATCATTATCTTACCAAAGTATGAAACAGCAACATAGAATAGACACATCTCAAGCAACAATGATAAATCAACATCAAAAAACAAAAGCTACTTGATATCCAAACTTAGTTTAAATTGACAGTAAGTTAAGTTCAAATATTTAAGGCCATATTTCTACATCCTGCAGTATATGTGATAATTGTCCATTTAAACTTAAACAAGAGGGCCACGATGGCCCTAAGTCGCTTATCTGAGTTCTTTATCAGAAGCAAAACAACAGGTTCTGAATTGAAGATTTTCAAAGGTATTTCATGCAAACAGGGTCATGAGGCAGGGTCAACTTTCACCCCAGGGACATGATATGAACAAGCTTAGTATGTATTCACTAAACAATGTTACATAAAACAAGGCTTCATGCCAAATTTCCAACCTCTGGGACTTGTGGATTCATACCAGAATTATTAAGACTTTCCTCTATATTTCTATATAAACCATTGACCCTTTATGTAGAGCCATCCAATGTAAAACACCTGTGCCACCCCCTACCCAGTCACAAGGGCAAAGTTTTAATAGTTTTGGTATGGGTTCACTACAGACCCCTATGGCATGGCTAGTAGTGACCCAGGAACATAATTTGAACAAGCTTTGTAGAGCTCCACTAGCCAAATTTTAGAACTCTTGTGGATTAAAACAAGTATATTTTTAAAGATTTTCCTCTATATTTCTAAGTAAATGATGTGACCCTCGGCTGGGTCCAATAGTGACCGCAGGGACATTATTTGAACAAACTTGGTAGAGGTCCACTACACAACAATGCTACACACCAAATTTCAGACCTCTGGGCCAAGTAGTTTTAGACAAGAAGATTTTTTAAGTCTTTCATTCTTGTTGCCATAGCAACCAGTCTTGCATGGAAATGAATTCTTTGAACAGGATTGTTAAAGCTTCTAGCAAGGAACATTCCAGTAAAGTTTTATCAACTTTCACTTTGTGGTTTAAGAGGAAATGTTGTTTAAACAAGACGGCCATGATGACCCTGGATCGCTCACCTGAGTACTTTGCCTGAGGGTCTACCGTTAAGCAAACATCAGATGCAACATTACATTTTCTAACTGAAGATATTCAAAGATCTCATATTTTATACAAACAAGATTTTCAAAGTTTTCCCTATGTAAAATAAGTTGACCCCAGGGGCATAATTTGAACAAACTTGGTAGAGGTCAACAAGACAATGCTACATACCAAATCTTAGATCTCGGGGCCTTGTGGTTTCAGACAAGAAGATTTTTAAAGTTTTACTATATAAGCCTATGTAAAATCTATTGACCCCCTGGTAGGGGCCAAATTTGACCCCAGGGGCTTAATTTGAACAAACTTGGTAGACGTCCTAACAACATTGCTACATACCAAATCTTAAGGCTCAGGGCCTTGTGGTTTCAGACAAGAAGATTTTTAAATTTCACTATGTTGAATCAGTTGACCCCCGGGGCGGGGCCAAATTTGGCCCCTGAAGCATAATTTGAACAAACTTGGTAGGGGTTCACTAGAAAATGTCCCAGACCAAGTCTTAAGGCTCAGGGCCTTGTGGTTTCAGACAAGAAGATTTTCAAAGTTTTTCCTTTAAGTTGCCATAGCAACCAGAGTTCTTGATGGAATTGAATTCTTTGAACAACTTTGGCTGAGCTTCATGCAAGGAACATCCCAGGCAAGTTTCATCAAATTTGGCCCAGAAGTTTCAGACGAGATGTTGTTTGAATGGAATTGTTGACGGACGACGGACAAAGTCCAGTCACAATAGCACACCATGAGCCAAAGGCTCAGGTGAGCTAAAAAGTTGAAAGGCACAAAATGCACAGTTCACCACAGACAAAGGCAATTGCAAAACCTCACATTTAGCACACTGTGCCCAGGTGAGCTAAAAATGTCTAAACAAAAGTTACTTCTGTGTACTTGTTACTACAGTGGTAAAAACACCATTTTTTTAAACTTACTGTTACTACATAAAGAGGCGACATCAAAGTACCTTATCATTGTAAAATAGTAACTGCTGTATTATGTATAAATTGATTTAATCATGAACATTTTAAGTATGAAATGGTTTTCTCTGGATCATAATCAGTATTCAAGATGCCTGCATGCACATGAGTTACAGTCATGTTCAACAAAACTGTTCAAGCAGAGGAACTAGTTCACCTTCGTGCTAAATGAAAGATATGCAGTAATTTCTTCTGAAGTCCTATTCAATCTGTATGTTCCAGTCATTACTTCCAAACACACTCCACAAATACAGTCCCTAACACTCTGGATGTTAAATACCCACACAAGTACAGTACAATCCACTTTGAATCACTCAATACAAGTACAGTACAATCCACTCTGAATCACTCAATACAAGTACAGTGACATATCACTCCAAAAGTTCTATCCACCTCACCACTCCTCTATTAACCATTTCTCTGTTAACAAGCACTGCCTGAAATTACAAATACATTTCTCTGTTAACAAGCACTGCCTGAAATTACAAATACATTCATTTCTAAGAGAGACAATCACTAATTATACATGTAAATATACAAGACCTTTACAATGGTCATATATGTAGCAACTAAGTCATCCTTGAACAGATGTGTGATCTAAACTTGCTGACTGGCTAGACTAAACTAACATTTCAGTAAGCATTTTCAGAGCAGGATCAATCTGATTAAAGATAGCCATGGAAAGTACATCTAGTTAAAGAATTTAGATCAGTCTTTACTACTCATTCCTGACTATCTGAATAGCTCTGGCATTGAATGTTTATATTTTGAAAAATATTTCTTCATGTTTGTGCAAGAACCCATGACATCTATAGATTATTTAAAACATATAAAAGAAATTGTTACAGAGTTAGCTCCTAGGATCTGATACACATGCACATATGGTATTCCATCTTCAGCTCGTCCCACCACCTGACCCTGCAGTAGTTTCCCTTGGGTGAGCTCTTCCAGTACCACTGCAGCCTCTGTGCTGAAATACTGCTCATCTGAAATATAACAATCAATGAATATTTATATAAAATATTACAGCCCATTACCAGTGTGTTTGTAAAGCAAGTTTTATAAAAACATACACAAAATTTAATTAACAAATTTCTTAACCATTTAAAAGGCTAAGAAATTTTCACGTATCTGCTCAGAAATCTTGGAGCAATTTTTTCAGTCAGGAAAAAATGGCATGGGTAAGTGTGTGGGGGTTGGGTTATTTCAATCTTGATGAATAGCACTAGAAAAACTTTGATGTAAAGCACATGCAATCTTGACTTTTTGTCTTGTATATGTAGACTGGTAATTATTTACCCTTTTCTTCACGAAAATAGAGTAAAAAATCTAAAATCCATTTCTCCTTGTAATAACATTTATATCTCTTTATTATAAAAGCAAAAAAATTATAAGTTAAAGGCTCTTGCATTCAATTCTTACTTTCTAATGGTGTAATGTTAGCAAGAAAGCATTCCACAGCTTCAAATGGGAGTGTCATGAAGTCACTCCTAATCTGTTTGAGTAATGAGCTAGACACACGACTGTAACCCCCATAGTCTACGTATTTAATGTCACACTCATCACAGTCGTCATGTACCGCCATGATCTGGGCACGGTACCAGCCATTCAGCATTGGTGCTGCACATATAACACCAGCTGAAAGTATACAATCTACATATATATATATCCAGTTACAGTAAATAGCTACTCTCCCTTACATGGGGAGTTAATTAAGCAATTGACTTTAATCTTTATATATACTGCCTAAATACACTTTATGTTATGGGCACAGATAAAAATTGTCTATTATTGACCTGACCTATACAAAGGGAAGTGACAAAAGTTACTAGTCTTTAGAAGCCTTAATGAGTATAAACCACAAGTTCATGTACAAGTGAATAAACCTTGCTAAAATACAGTTCTCATTCTTAATCAATTATCTGTCTCCTCTCTGCTTACACTTCAATAGGTCTGGGAATATCAGGCACAGTCCCCCTCCTGCATGTAACACTGGTTCATGAATGTATTCAGTCTCTCTAGGGAGGGGTAGGTAGGATGAGTTGGTTGTTGTACAAATAATCGCCCTGCATCCACAATACTTGATACCACAATGTCAACAGATACACCCTCTGGTAAGCTCAGCTGTAAATAATCCAAGTTTTCTAAGTAAGTTAAGCATCTATTTGTTGGAACGTTTTTTACTAATTACAGCTTGAAATCCTGCACTACAATGGTCTCCTCTGACATCTGCCATTTTGCAGAGATTCAGATTCATTAGTAAGATACTTATTTCTTTCAAGAATAGAACTGCTTATCATTGACAAAAACAAACTCTTACACAATCTCTTACCTAGATTATCAAACAGATTCAGTGTTCGCAAAATAATTTCCTACAGCATCAAAATTCAATTAATGTTAGAAACTACAAATGGAAATTACTCAAACTACTTCACAAAATCAATTCCTGTTCCATGTGTTTCTCTGTTTTCTTCACTACCTTTTTCTTGTTTTAGTTTCAAGTCAAAACCACTGACTGGTCATAACGGCAAAAGGGGTAAACTATATATGGAGCAAAGTGGAATGACACACTTGATTTTTTCACAAAGTTTGGAAGATATATGCTTCATACATTTATATATACTTCACCAACAAGGCTTTGACATTAGAAATAATACAAATGTCTTGTTCCTGACTTCATCAGATAACAAATCCCCTCATGTTTTCATGTTAAACTGTCTATGATATTTGCAGAGTTACCTGCATGATTTCTGGCATGATCACTGGGTTAGCAGCTGGTGTCAAATCCATGCCGGGGAACTTTATAGCTGGAAACTTTCTTTTTATTATATTACATGCTGCCTCAATGCCACTCTGGGAGCCTGGAAGAAATAAGCAGGACCAGTTATAGAGTCTAATCATTATAATAACTTTCAGCTTTCTCACTGAAGAGATAAAGTAACTTACACGTCCTTACACCCATTACACTCTTTAAGCAAAACATTACATGAATCTGAAATCAAACCTTAACCAGTTAATCAATGGTGATACATTCTGGCATCTTAAACTTGGGTGCTTCAGGTCTTTTTTTATCCTTCTTACTGAAGTGTTTTGAAAGCAGTTATTTTTCAATCATTATAACCAAGGCATCTTCCAATTCACAAGCAAACTTACCAAGATGTGAGAGGACAAAAATGAAAACTCCTGTTAGTTATAAAGGATTTTGAACTAACTCAGGTATCTTATATTTGATTCCAGCAAATATTTGGTGCTTTGTGTTATAGACCATGACAGTTTTCAGTTTGTCAAATATTCTTGTGACTCTGTCACTGAGAGTTTAAAAGAAGAAACAGCAGCAAAGAAATTTCATATTGCATTTCACTCTCTGAAAATAAGTTAATGCAGTTAAATATCTGGTTAAGTTTTAGACTGACCTAAGTGAATAATTATCCTCATTCTGTATCTTTATAAAAGAATTAGAATCAAAAGAACCATTTCTGGCAAATACTAAAGTAAATCCCTGTGTTGTGAAGTGTTAATACTTTATCATGACAACGTACATTTCTGGCCAATACTGAAGTTAATCCCTATGTTGTGAAGTGTTAATACTGTATCATGACAATGTGCATTGCTGGCCAATACTAAAGTTAATCCCTATGTTGTGAATTGTTAATACTGTATCATGACAACGTACATTTCTGGCCAATACTAAAGTTAATCCCTATGTTGTGAAGTGTTAATACTTTATCATGACAACGTACATTGCTGGCCAATACTAAAGTTAATCCCTATGTTGTGAAGTGTTAATATGTATCATGACAACATACATTGCTGGCCAATACTAAAGTTAATCCCTATGTTGTGAAGTGTTAATACTTTATCATGACAACGTACATTTCTGGCCAATACTGAAGTTAATCCCTATGCTGTGAATTGTTAATACTGTATCATGACAACGTACATTTCTGGCCAATACTAAAGTTAATCCCTATGTTGTGAAGTGTTAATACTTTATCATGACAAAGTACATTTCTGGCCAATACTAAAGTTAATCCCTATGTTGTGAAGTGTTAATACTGTATCATGACAACGTACATTTCTGGCCAATACTGAAGTTAATCCCTATGCTGTGAAGTGTTAATACTGTATCATGACAACGTACATTTCTGGCCAATACTGAAGTTAATCCCTATGCTGTGAAGTGTTAATACTGTATCATGACAACGTACATTTCTGGCCAATACTGAAGTTAATCCCTATGCTGTGAATTGTTAATACTGTATCATGACAACGTACATTTCTGGCCAATACTAAAGTTAATCCCTATGCTGTGAAGTGTTAATACTTTATCATGACAACGTACATTTCTGGCCAATACTAAAGTTAATCTCTATGTTGTGAAGTGTTAATACTGTATCATGACAATGTACATTTCACACAAATTATTGTTAAAGAAAGAATCTAAATGCCCTTTTTTTAACTCCATCTACAGTATTTAAGATTGTAGTATGGCAGTTCGTTACTCTCAATTCTTGGAAATACTAGTACTGGACTCCTATCACTGACAGGAAATGACAATATTCTTACATAGGAAATATTAAAGGCTGATAGTAGAACTTGAATCATGAATGTCTATCTCACTTCATACAGACTGTAGCAAAGTTTTACCTTCAACCAAACAAATCTGGAAGTCTCTGGTATATGGGTTATTCTGGAGGCGTATTTTTGTTCCTGACTGTTGGCTGATCATTTTGATTGTCTTACCACGTGTACCAATGAACAAGCCACACATATCAGACGGTATGTTGAACTCAAACAAGCGATCCTCATCTGGAGGTGAAGTATTTGTGTTCTCTTGAACACTTCCACCCTTCCCACTGTCATTAGAGGCCTGAAATAGCAAGGTTACAATGACCACATGCATCTTTAGTAAAACCTTTCTGTAATAACAGAACTATGTATACCTGAAAAGCCAGTTTCTCAACATAAACTCTAAGTACAATACTAATAAAAATATTATGTATAATTTATTTAACTAGGAACAGAACTTTGAACCTTTTTCAATCTTGTATCACATTTTTCAATTTGTAGATGAACTGCTCTGTTATACTGTAGTGAACATTTCTAGAACACACAATTTCCTGTAATTTTTAACTACATGTACTAGGAAGCAATCTGACTGAAGTTCACAATCTCCCTACGGTTAGATCTGAAGACGACGCAATTATTTCTATCTTCTCAATAACCTGGAATTTCCACTATTGTTATTTATATCCCAGCCAATGACACTGTAGCTTATGATGTGCCTCGATACCTTACATGTACACACAACGTGTTCATATAGGGTATAACTTATCTAGCATAACAATGTTTGTTATCGGAAACTGAAAATGCTTAGATATTTTGAAAACATAATATTCTGCACAAACATTAATTTCATTATTTTGGAAGATCTTGACAAATAAATTTACCTGAGTTCAGTGACAGT
The DNA here is from genome assembly GCA_012932295.1 of Cyclina sinensis. NCBI lineage: Eukaryota > Metazoa > Mollusca > Bivalvia > Venerida > Veneridae > Cyclina > Cyclina sinensis. Next base: position 31,878,061 of record JAAONU010000019.1, on the reverse strand, counting down.
TCGTAAATGGCAGATAATTGTTTGGGATCCCAGCTATATAAATAGATTTTCACAAGTTGAACATTTACTTCCATGAAGTTGGAAGCGTTACTCTGATTGGCTGATGGATAGGTCACAAGAAGGTGACCTTCTATTGGTCTTCCTCAGATCCTAATAGCATAGCAATGTTTAGGATATGATTTTAATCAGATTGACTAGGAAGTAGTGACAGAATAATAATTAAGTGAAAAAGAATTATTGTAGGCGGCTGTGTTATGTCTGTGACAATCAACTTTCTTTTCCGAGAATCAATGTTGCCAATTTGCAAGGGAAGTTACTGTTCCTGGGAATCTGTTTTGATTGAAGTACATTTGACATTGTATTAATACATTAAATAACTCAATAAACTAGAGCTATCACTAAATGTGATTAATACCCCCAAAACACCACTACAGAACAGAGGAAGTTATCAGTTTAGTTACAGAATACTTCGTAAAAAAATTGAAAAAGAGTTATGGTTGTGGGCAATTAAAGATAGTTGTGGTTCTTGTTCATTGCATCTCCTCTCATTGCGCTTGACCATTGTATGAAGTTGCACTGAATTCCAAAAAAATTGTTTTCAAGTTATTCTTTAGACAAAGAAAACTAACAAAGGGCAATAACTGTGCAAACAGTGAAGACAGAGTAATAGCTCTTGTACATTGCACATCCACTCAATGTGCTTGACCATTGCATGAAGTAGCACTGAATTCCAACCACGAGTTTCCAAATTATATTCTGGAAAAAGAAATCCAAGAAAGGGCAATAACTCTGCAAATAGTGAAGATGGAGTTATAGCTCTTATATAATGCACTTTCTCTCATTGTGCATGATCATTGCATGAAGTTGCATTGAATTCCAACCAGTAGTTTTCAAGTTATCCTCCATACAAAGGAAAACAACAAAGGGCAATGACTCTGCAAATAGTGAACATGGTTAACCTTTAGTTTAGTTTAGATAAGACTCATTTATTTTACATCAGTTGCGATACAAGTTCTTACATCTAGAATCATCACGCTCGATGACTGCTTCCTGGGTTGCATGCCAGTAATCGCGCAGTGTGGAGGAATGTGAAGATCATGAGAGAATCTTGCCTCTGATGGGATTTGAACCCGCCACCTCCAGATCAGGAGCCCTGCGCTCTACCCCTGAACCACGGTGTCTTTCTGCTAAATAATTTCAAAAGTCATCAAGGCAGGACAAAGCTATGGAGTGGCTACAAAAACAAAGACCCCATTTTTTACCTTTCATCCCCAAGACTTTTGTGTGACCTTGGCGATGGAGGACCTAGTTCTTGTGCAGGATACATCTTCTAATGGTGGTTAACATTTCTGCCAAATAATTTGAAAAACCATCCAGGAAAGACAAAGTTATAGAGTGGACACGAAAAAAGAACCTTTTTGACCTTTTACCTCTGAGTGTGACCTTGACCTTGGAGGTATGGACTTGTTCTTTAGCATGACACATCTTCTTATGGTGGTTAATATTTCTGCCAAGTTATTTCAAAATCCTCAAAGAACAGAGCTAACACAATTGTGACATCCATCCAGACAGAAAGCAGATCAAATTGTCTCCCCTCTACCAATACATGGGGGAAGACAAGAATTTTTAAGCTGATTCAAATACAAGACTGACACTTCTTTGAAACAAATGGTATTAAAATGGCTTTCAGCAGAAAAATATGTACAAACCTCACTAAGATTATCACAGTTTGATGATGAATCAGAATGGCTGTTTTCATTTACTTTCTCACTTTCTGAACCAGTCCGTGAGCTTCGACTGAGCTGTTGCTTTTCCAACTGTTTGTCTGCTTTAGAATTTAAAGGAATCAGGTTTTTAGAAGAACAACTGTCACTTTCTTGTTTTTCTAATCTTGAAATGTTATCGACCTTCTGAGCTGTAACAGGGCTCTTTTCTAAACTTGTTTGAACGTTTTCACAACTTTGATCATGTGAGTCAGTGGATACAATTTCACGGAGATCTTCCATATCCTCTGGGTAATCCTCATGCCATGAACCTTTGAGCTGGTCAACCTGTTGAAGAATTTGACTTTCAGTTTCACTACTACATTCATGTTCAACATCATTGCTCAATTTATCAGGTGTAACTGCTTGATCAGGTAATTTGTTTTCCTCACTGTCTATGGCCATTTTCAGAGAGGAAGGAGAAAGACTCCTGTTTATGTCATTCGTATCTTGAGACTTATCAGCTATGGAGGTTTGTTCAGGAGCTGGACTAGAATGTTCTGGGGCTGTGAAAGCACTTTCAACTACAGTATGTGAGATAGCAGGTTCTTCTACAGCCTGCAATTGAACAGCAGCTTCTGCAGTCACATCTTCCACATGTGCTTCATTGTTAACTTCTAAAGGTTTCTCATAACTACAACTTTTTGTGAAAGATGGATTTATAACACACTCCTGAATCACATCCTGTTTGTTTGTTACTTTAAGATCCTCTTTCTTTTCAACTCTTTCCTCATTTACAGCAGTCAATCTAGACTCAGTACTTGGTGTAACAGAAGATGTGTTATCTCCTTTGTCTGTAGGCAGACACTCAACACTTAACTTTTTTAAGTTGGTACTTGAGACAGAATCTTCAGGAACATTTGTGCTACCTTTTCCAGTTTGACCATTTAAAACATCAGTTTTTGAAGCACTGGCTTCAATTTCCACCTGTGCACTGTTACCTCCTCCACTACCCTGTGATGGTTTCCTCTGCTTGTCAGGTGGGTCAACCAATCTCTTTGGTGCTGGCTGTTTTTTCCGCCCAAAATACCAGATGAGGCCAAGGATTGCTGTCACAGCTGGTACAGCTATTGTCACAATGGCTCTTATATTTGACATTTTATCAACTGTACATCAACAAAACTTGTCTGCAGTCTACCTGAAACAAGAAATTTGACAGAATCAATGGATGCTGGTGGCACCTACATTTAACGGATGTGTCAATAGCAGACAGTTCCAATATCACATTAGATATTTAAAAAAAACATTTTTAAACCAAAAATGAAGGTCAATAGTTAAAGGTAAACCGAAGTCAAATTTGAAGTCTGTACGCAAACTTAAACAAATAGTTAAATTTCAAACACATATCTTCAAAAACAAAGTAAGTCAGTAGGTCAAGGTCAGTCATGGTCAAAATTGAAATCTACATGCAAACTTATACAAACAGTTAAAATTTCACTGATTTACATGTAGCTTCAATAAACAAGGAAGAAGGTCAGTAGGTCAAGGTAAAAGATTTAAACAGAATTTAAATAAATTGCTATATAAAGAACATTTATTTGAAATTTGGTGGAAAATCACATTGCTGTTTAGAAGATGTTGTTTGAATTTTTTTCTATTTTTAGCTTTTGCAGCAGAATGGTTTGAGCAATTTTAGAAAAGGGCATTATAAGAAATATTTCTGTCAAATTTGGCTTAAAATGGCTACATGGTTTTGGAGGAGATGTCATTTGAAGCCAAATATTGACGAAAATCTATTTTTAGCTCTGGTGGCCATTTTGTTTAATGGAGTGACCTTGACCTTTGACCTACTGACCCCAAAATCAATTGGTTTCTTCTACTAAATAAGGGCAATCAACCTATGAAGTTTGAAGGCTCTGGGTCAAACGGTAGTCCAGTTACAGGGGTAAAAGTTGCAGATTTAGAAAATCCTGAAATCCAAGCTGGGGGCTAGGGGGCCCCCAGAAGCTCTTGGATTTTAGCTGTTTGGCATATCAAAAATCTCATTTCCTTGTAAATTTATGGAACCATTTTTAATCAGATTTTTACAATTTTTTTTAACAAAATCAGCTCAGGAAATATTAAAATTACATAAGTCTATCAGAAAATAGTAAAGGACATATACATTTACAAGTATCAACACAAATAACACAAGAGTAAAATACTACTATTTCAAAGTATATTGTGGTTCGCTCCCTTATCAATTTCGCTCACGTTGTAGCCAGCTGGTAAAAATTTCATCGTAAATTTTATAAATTCAAATCATAAAACAAAAGCGGCCACCTTTGCATGTAAACTTCAGAATGAATTGGCGATACTCATTGGATTATTCTAACAATAAGTCATCCAATCAAAATGCGCGATAGAAATTGTGAAGAGTAAAAGCCGTTTCCCGGTCCATAACAGTACTCTTACGACACGGCGAAGCTTTCGCCGAAATGAAGTTTCAGATCGACCTGACCCCCACCCAACCCACCCAAAATTTCGACCCGGATTTACATGGAAAAACAGCCCAGATACAGGCCGAAAATCCGGAAATCCGGCACAATCCGGAAAACTTTTACCCCTGCAGTTATTGAGCGGAAACAGTTTACAGTCTTCGGGCCCCTGTGACCTTGACCTTCTGACCCCAATATCGATAGGGTTTTACTACTCAATAAGGGCAATAACGCTATAAAATTTGAAGGCTCTGGATGAAATAGAACTCCAGTTATTAGGCAGAAACTGTTTAAACTCTTCGGGCCCCTATGACCTTGACCTTTGACCTACTGGCCCAAAATCAGAAAGGGTTCTTCTACGCAATAAGGGCAATCACCTTATGAAGTTTGAAGACTCTGGGTGAAATAGAACTCCAGTTATTGTGCGGAAACGGTTTTCACTCTTCATGCCCCTTTGACCTACTGACCCCAAAATCAATAGGGTTCTTCTACTTAATAAGGGCAATCTCCCTTTGAAGGCTCTGGGTCAAACGGTGCTCCACTTATTGAGCGGAAACGAAGTGTGACAGACGGACGGACAGATGGACAAGGCAAAAACAATATGTCTCCCCCAGAGGGGGGGAGACATAAAAAAATGGAGGTGGGGGGGGGGAAAGTTATGGATTGGGAGGGGTAAGAGGGTGGGGGGGTCCATGCACGGGTGGGTGGGGAAGTACCTGCCAATCCTATGTAAGTAAATAGTTTAGTTCTAGTCTAAGACATTTTGTCCCCAGGGACATGGGTAACAACATTCATTGTAGGGGTCTTGCTGATTATCAAGTATTTCAAGTCTGAAGGGAATATCTTTGACACTTTTTGAGAAATGGACATTAACAAAACTAGAACTGTGTCCATAGGACACGGATGCCCCCACTATGCATAAGTGCTCATAAACAAGAGCATGTATATCCTGTATGTAAGATTTTTTCTGTACATATACCTAAAATGATCTACAGGTAACCTTATGTACATGTTAAATTAAATTACAAATGTAAAATTTATATGTTCAATTATTTATATGGTATATAGTGAAAAAATCAACAAAGGGCCATAATTCTGTTAAATATGGTCACAGCAAAAATTCCTTCCTTTACTACCATCTACACATTAAAGCTGTTCATCCCTAGAAGTTTAAGCAAAATCTGTCATCCGGTTTAAGAGGAGTTGCGTTCACAAAATTTCTATATGGTATATAGTGAAAAAATCAACAGAGGACCATAATTCTGTTAAATTTGGTCGCAGCAAAATTTCCTTCCTTTACTACCATCTACACATTAAGGTTGTTCATCCCTGGAAGTTTAAGCAAAATCTGCCATCCGGTTTAAGAGGAGTTGCGTTCACAAAATTTCTAGTGAAAAAATCAACAAAGGGCCATAATTCTGTTAAATTTGGTCGCAGCGAAAATTCCTTCCTTTAATACCATCTACACATTAAGGTTGTTCATCCCTGGAAGTTTAAGCAAAATCTGCCATCCGGTTAAAGAGGAGTTGCGTTCACAAGATTTCGGGATGTACGGACAGACGTACGGACGGACGGACAATTGCAACGCTATATGCTCCCCACTTTGTGGGGGCATAAAAAGGTTAACCATGAAAATCTAAGTTGAAAAGGGGGGCATAACTTTGCAAAAATAAATTTGAGAGTTATGTACCCCATAGCAATGGTGTCACATTTTGATAGTGAATATGTATTCTAAATTTTAAGTCAACAGCATTGACAGTTTCTGAGAAAATGGACCTTAATGGACGAAAAGGTTAACCAACTCCAGCACCAACAAGAGGGTCATGACAATAGCTCCACATTTTCTCTTCTTCTGATTTGTAATACTTGTGAAAACTTTACATAATAATAGCTTTCAGTTGAGATCTTTACTTAAGAAATTTATTACCATGCAGTTAAATACTAAATTTTTATATGTTTATGATTATAAAACAAGAGGGCCAGGAGGGCCCCTTTATTGCTCACCTGAAAACAAGTGCAACTACTTTCATTCAAATACCAGTTATCTAAACTCTAGGCCTTGTGGTTTCTGACAGGAAATTTTTTAAAGGTCTTACCTGTGTCAGTCCACAAAAAACCAAGTGACCCCTAGGTTAGGGCCAAAATTGAATATTTTGCCTTGGTGACCTTGACCAAAATGACCTAAAATCCAACCCAAGGGCAGATGTCCATGATACAGTGCTTTGTAAGATTATCAAAGCTGTGAAACCATGCAGACAAAGTAAAATAAGCCTGAAACCATGATGCAATCAGGCTGTTTCAGGAAAAGAAAGGGGATCTTTCATCTATTGTTTACAAATGCTTTCGTGAAACTTTATTTGAAATTGAATCAGTTGCAAGCATAACACTATGACATACAGCAGAGAAATCTTTATTGAACTCTCTGACTTTTACCTTGACCCCTGTAATCTAAAACCCCTTGCTAAGATCAATGCGTGGTATTATATATCAAAGACATCAGTCAATAAATGAAGGCTCCATAACACAAGGGCGGTAAGTGATCACTTATGATGATAGCTAATTAAGCAGTTGTATTGAGAGGTGATTGGACAGTTTGTTGGCTAAAACGCCTTTTTTATTTAAGGGCCATAACTCAGCCAAAAATCATTCATCGAAAACATGTAAATATATGCAATGGAATTGCACCAGTAGTTTCTGAGGAGTAGTCCGGACAAGTTTTGTGACATATGGGCAGACAGACGATGGAGAATTGATCCCTATATGTTTGTAGCAAACGACACAAAAATCTTGTCTGTAGAAATTGTCAATATTCAAACCAGAATTTAATTGCTTCTAAAAATAGTATTTCCCATTTGACTGCGCATGCCTCGATCACCGAAATTTTTCACTGTGCACAGTCGAATCGAAAATAAATGGTTGGAATGGGATACTACTAGCAAATTTATTTGCTAAACTTTTATTGCTGCAGTATGACTGATAATTTTAAGATTTTTTTCAAAGCTGAACATATTAAAAATGTTCCAAACATTTTCCTAACAATTAAACACAGTACGATATCTGTCATTGGGATGGCCAAATAACTAGAATATATTCCAATAAAGTTGTTGTATTTGAATATTCCAATCAAATTCAAGTGCACAATCTATATGATGTAAACATCAAGTAAAGTAAAAACAGGAAATATTTTGTTAAGTCGGTGAAAAGAGCCATTACAAAAAATCAAGGAAGCCTGTTTGATTTTGGAGTGAAGAAAAGCATATGAAATGATGCACTTAAAGATGAAATTATCCCCTGTCAGTCCAGTGTTAATGAAAGTGAAGAGACCCAATCAAGTGATTTTGTAGCCCAACAAATTGTGCGCCAGGGCTTTTTATTATAATTATAGACGATGGTCACCCTTTTGAGGCTGTCACTTCATCTACACGTTCAACTGTCAATGACAGTCCAGAAAGACAGACTCCCTAGAACGAAGATTGACCTCTTTAAGGCATTTAAGGATAGTCAGCTGCCTTTGTAATAAATGTAATAGACACTATAGTACTGAATGAAATAAATGCAGTTCTTAGTAAGTACTCTTTGTTTGTTGTTAAACATCAGTCAACTTTTCCCAATTCGACAAAAAAATCACACTTGAATTTACAAAAATTAAAGGCTAAGGCCTCTTCCAAATTTCTGGAAAAAAAGCCCTGGAGATGGTTAAATACAGTACACTCAGGACGAACTTTGACAATGAACACCCATCCCCTGGATTTTACTGTCCGCGTTGAGGACCAAAATGACCACCACATCAAGTATTCATTCTTCAGGGTTTCCCCAGGATTTCAGGAAGGGTCGTCGTAGGAAAGACTGATTTTATCTGTTTTGTCATGCGCCGCTGCAACGCACTGATATATACATGTAATTTAAAATGGTGTCTATCTGTATATTACAGTACACTCAGCGCGGATTTTGCAAAACCCGCGAGACCCCGCGGATGAGACTCATCGCGGACGAAATCTTGCACAAAATTTGTACACGGACTGAAAATGTTCACCACTGCGGACATGAATCTGTGGCCATAGGCGTTTTCCCCTCGGAACGCCGCAGTAAATCGCGGGGGAACGCGGTGGTCAATCTTTTGCTTTTTTACGATTAATTTTTAAAACTTTACTTAAAATATGTAAAATTTGATTTTGTTATAAAAAAATTATGTATATACAATGTATTTGTTGTTTGTACATCTTGTTGTTCTGTCGTTATTGAATTACCATGAACAAAAATACTCTAAATTGCGGCAAATCATTGTCGTATTAAATTTGAAAATAGAGTAGATATTCAAGTTCATGGTTGCGAAAACCACTTTTAAGTCAAATACTGAATAACCTCGGTGTACGGCATTTACGAAAAAGTAACAAGAGACAACAATGAAAACGTCAACTTTTGTTTCTTACACCATGAAAACTTAATCCTTGTCAATATCTCCTTACAAAACTAGGTGTTACTATTTATAGATTTTCCAAAAATGAGAATTGAAAGTAGAGAAAGCATGCAGCATTAAATCATGTGATGTGGTAAAGGCGGTAAAATACTGGGATTTTTTTATAGAAAATTACTCAGGCTTGCTATCAAAGGTTAGCTCTTGAATTACAACCAATAAAAATACGGTGCTGTATCACGTGTAAAGATCATAGGTTAGGGAATTGAGATTGACAGGTTGTTCCTTTGAGGCTACATATAGGTTTCACAACAATATTACGATATAAAAGATTGTGAAATTCATCCCCAAATGATAGAAATATACAAGGGAAGTGTTTGATATGCATCGAAAAATATATTCATACAAGATCTGTAGATTTCACTTTCAAACCAGAGCTCAGTTTGGTTTATAAACTAGTTTGAAAAAAGGTGATTTAGTTTGTATTTAGGTATGTTATTCACACAGGTGTCAGCCGTGATTTTGAGTTAATCTGAAGACATGGCGCCCTTTGTAAAAAGTTGAAAGCCGCTATTGAGTGACGTAATTTCTTTGACAATTAAAGCAGTTCACTTAAAATAACCCCAATAATTAGCATGTGTAATATGTAACTGTTGTTAGGAATGTTCTAATTTGCGACGGTTTTGGATAGTTCAAGGGAACAAGGATGCTGTAGTATACTCTGTAGTATGTAGTTTGTGTCTATCGACGCGGTCACTCCAAATTTTACAATCAAAACAAAGGTAACATTTTTCATTTTAAATGCCATTTCAATATTTTTACATCTAAAATTTTAACTAATGTTCTTATCATTTAAGTATTTTGGTTGATTTAAAGTCATCTTGAAAAATCAGAACACGGTGAAAATTTTATAAAATAAACATTTATTTTTTAGCTATAGTTATAATGGCCGCCGCGAGAAACAGGTAACCGATTTTATCGATAATTTAAATATAATCTTCGGTATTTTGTCCGCGGTGGAAACAACTGGACACCGCAGATTGCGGCGGAAATAAACCCTCCCATCGTGAAAGTCGGCCGCGTTTGTCCGCGATAAGAAAAAATTGTCCGCGGTGGTATCGCGGAAAAGGCAGAATCCGCGCTGAGTGTACTGTACTACATATATCAATTTTGATTCTCACTTAAATAAATAAATCAACAAATGTAATTGCTCTTCATTCTTTAATGTCTTTCTTCTTTTAAACCTTGGTAATGAACAGGAGTATAGGGATGTACATGGGATGTCTACCCAGACAGCAAGTCTGAGAGAAAAGGAAACTTTATCACTGTTTTTTATAAATATTAAAATACGAGGTCGTGGAAATATATGACAATCGAAATTTATCCGATATTTTCACTGTTGAATGAAGCAAATATTTGCTGAAATTGGTTTCCTTCAATTTGTTAAGCCTGTCTTAAATCTACTTGACCTTTTCTTATAAATAAATCTGAGAATTGAAACAAATGTACCAAAAAGTATTTCAGCCATTTTGTGTGAAATATGCAGTTGCACTTATATAAACTCGATGACAAAAAACATTGCTCGAACTGGACACTTTTTTCGTGGAGCTTGTAAATACTTCCTTTTTGGGTGGTAAATGAAGAAACTTTGCACTTTTTTCGTGGAGCTTGTGAATACTTCCTTTGTGGGTGGTAAATGAAGAAACTTTGCACGATCTGCACGTTTTTTACGTGGGGAATATAGAAATATCTGCATCAATTGAATGTTTTCTGCGAGCATCTTCACATACCGCTAACCATCATTCAATTACAATAAATAAACGCCGATCTGATTTTGATCTTGGCTTCATCAATCAGTCCTTTGTCGCTCCCTATTTAAATAATATGTTTTTGTCTCCTAATCAACAACTAACGTATTAAAATTTCACATGCCGTCATTATCAAAAGTCGCCAACATGTAGGCGGAGCCGACGCACATTAGGAATCAGTTCTTGTTACCGATTGGTTAACTTGCAAAGATGTTGACACTGTCAATTATCGGAGCGATTAGCTGTCTCATGTGTATTGAGAATAGGGGTTTTCAAACAGATAACGCTGTCATTAGGTACACAAGTTGCTGCTGGAGATAAGGCAGGTCGGGCAAATTAAAGCATGTTGCAAATTTGGTCCTGAAATTATGGCTTATCGCATGCGTCTAGCGATAATGGCCTGGGGGAAACCCTGTTCTTATAAAACGCGGTGGTCAGCACGGCCTTTTGCGGTGTGCAGTACCGCGCCGTTTCACAGCGTCAGATCACAGGGTTTGCGGTGTCCCAAAAAAAACAATGTCACAACACAATTTTACTTTCCCAAAATTCGTATTTTATTCAGATGAGTTACAAAGTACAAGCAATTATTACCAGTTGAACTGAAGTTGTTTCTTTTTAATACCCCATCTGGTTTGACTTTTATTTGTTGACGTTCGATGTCTGGTTGTATGATTGAGGGTATTTGTAGAAAAGAGACAGCCAATTATGAATAAATTTACACACATACATGACGTCTTGTTAATTAACTTAAATTGCTGCAATTAATATATTTTCAAGTCTTCAATCGGTACCGTGCTTGTGCTAATCCACTCACAAATAAATTACATGCAAATAAATTACAAATGATAATCAAACTGCGAAAAAGTAAAGAGATCTAATTTAAACAGTCAAAATTTGAACAAATCCACTCTAATTCCGATGTATATGTGTCAGACGCTCCTATTTGTTTACGCAAAAAAGACAATTCAAAGCAGTTGCTTCCGGTAAAAGCTGATCATATTTTCAGAAAATGAATCGATCAACACGTGTTTAACTGCTTTCGACATCTGTATTGTCTAGGCGCTTGGCAAAAATTACTGATCAATTTTGCTATATAATAATAAGCGTTTTTCAAAAATTCAAAAAACCAAAGTACACAATAAACCTACACGGCAAATGTATTTGAAATTTGGTTTTAATTTGACCAACTGAAGTTGGCCACAACATACATGTAAGTAAAATAATTATGAGTAAAAAGAAAACCATGTACATGTACTGTACGCACAGTATGTTTAAATGCAGTAATCTCCAAGTCAAAACATTGGGGGACACGCAGCATTCAATCACTGCGACATGCGGTGATCATACCCTTCGGTGGTAGTCGCGGTGGTCATTTTAGTTCAGCAACAGAGAAAACAAATGCTCAGTCAGGACTGATCACCTTGCATGTGAAGATGGAAGGGCACAAACAAAATTTCGATAACAGGTCCTTGGGATTGTTGAACATCAAATCCCTAACATAAAATCATTTAATTAATTAAGATTATGAAAAGGGTATTCCTGAAAACTGCGTAACTCATATTATAAAATACCGATCTAGTAACCCGACCTTTATTTTATAAACATTACCCCCACCCACCAGTGTAAACACTGATTTCATCACGCATTTCGACACGCATACGCAATAGGCAGTATTGAAAAAGACTTTTTAATTACAAGCTAGGCTCTATATTTTAAGTAGTTTGCGTCAACCTGCAATGACATTACCTAACGAAGGAACACAGCAGCTCTTAGCATTACTTTCTACCACACGTGGTGACCAAATATTGTCTCTTCGAATGTTGAAAAAATACGAGAGAAAACGAGATTTAAGAACTACTTGCAGGTGACCTAAATACTTGCGCGACATACTAGCGACCTCTGTATACGTAAAATTATTGCAAATGCAGGATATTTTGTTCTCTCCAAAATTGTAAAAAAAAATGTCATTTTTTCTGCAAATAACCTATTATCTATTAGTTTTAATTGTCATCTGTAGCTCAATAATGACATGAATTCTGAACTATATTCTAGGCTTTGACAGGACATTGTATATTGTGAGTGACGCGGTTCAAACCAAAACATAATCAGATGTGAACTTATTATTGATTAACAGGAATAAATTATGCAGTTCTTAATGACGTAAACGAAGAAAAAAAGCCCATGTAACTTCTATTTTTACTTAATATCGTAAGAAAAGTCTATGATGTAGATGAAATTGTTGTGAAAATATGACATTATTTGTGGCAAATGTGATCATCTTGTAAAAAATTATGGCAGAAGAAATTTGCCTGAAAGTCATATTCAGTTATCATCAGAAAAATAACATATCCGTGTGTAATTGTCGGTACTGAAGCAACAGAAATGATGGAGATTGTTGGTGAATATGAATACAGTAAGAAGGATCTGATAGGACACGGAGCATTTGCAGTGGTTTTCAAGGGCAGACTAAGAAAGGTATTATTTCATGTAACAAAGGATAATTTCCTTCTTAGTTCTATTTCATACTTACAGCATTTTAATCATTTCAAGCTTCATTGTGTGTTGGTTTGTTTAAGGGACCAGCTGACTTCTCTGTATTATTTAAGAAAACTGACCTATATCACTGTTGGTAAATAGATACATAGAGTCTTGCAATACAGAAAGATCATCAAAACAATTTGATGTAGTGGGTGCCGGACGTTTCGGTAAATGACCAGTTGGGTAAATTTGATTTATATAGTAAACCCCTTGGACGTTTCGGTAAAAAGGCAATTATATCTTAATTATATAATAAATAAAGGAGAAAGTTGTCACACATATGAAAAACACATAATAATTACCTAGTTTGTTTTCTTTTTGACTCCTCATCCCGTTGGTAGTGTCTAAACTATTTACAGTTTGGACCCAGATTAATCAGTTATACTTTGGTTTCACGACATCACTACGATATGCAGGTAGAGATATATACGTGCGTTTTATTTATTTAACACAGTCAGTGCTCTGATATTTTCGGGCACGTGTCTATTATTACTCAGCGGGTTTTAAAGACCGCTAATGTGTTGAGTACAACTAAGAGATTAAAGAAAACCGTTTTACCGTGAACCTGATAATAGCAGCATAATGAGAGCAGCGGTGAAATATGTGATATATCCCATTGTTACCATATAATTATTATATAATTGCCTTTTTACCGAAGCGTCCAAAGGGTTTACTATATAAATCCAATTTACCGAACTGGTCATTTACCGAAACGTCTGTAAATCGATGTAGTCAACATGCACAAACTAGATCAGTTTGCAATATCAAGAGCAATAAACTATGAAAGAGATAGTTGAATTAACTCAATTAAAGTTATACATGGGAACATGAAGAAAGAACTACAGAAAAATAATAACTTGCTTCGTAATGTTGCATCACCTTTTTCTTTCAGGCAGCTTTTGTTGAATTCTATTGACAAAATTTTACATGAATGACAGAAAGGTTCACCAGATAATTTTTCTAACATTTAAAGCACACATGACTAAAGCGGTTGCAGCATGAATAAATTTTTTTTTTTTGAAAATGGTTTCATACAGTTATACTATAATATGAATGATATGTTGGACAATCTGAATATCAGAGAATCCACTCTTACGGGTTTTTTTGTTCTGAATTTAATAAAGAAAATTTGAGACATGTGAGGCATTTTGTTTGAATTTTACATTTAGTGTTATTCACATGAATATACAGAGTAAACCCCTGTTAGAACTAAGACAATATTTCTAGTCGCTGCAATGTTCTTATCATAATTGTGAAAAAAGGGCATTTGATTAAAGTTTTACAGTTGAAAAATATTGAAACTATATTTAATATTAACTTTTTATCAGAAAAGTATATATTTTGTAGTAAAAGTAGTCAAGCATGAATAACTACAGTTCTTTGAATACACTATTTGCATCATGTTATCACTCAGTCACATTTTGAATTTAATGTAAAATAAATCAAAACATTCTAGAATAATAGTGGCACATAACAATTCGTAAGTGGCTCATAAAGACGCCGGCGCTTAATGTTCAACATTTGTATATATCTACTAGTATTATAGGAAGATATAAGATGTGGTCATATTTGCTCAAACACTTTTTTTCCCATTTGGAAAACAGTGTACTGGTATTCTGTATTTTCAGTATTCTGTTTTCTTTGTGTAAAAAATCATTCATGTGGAAAACATCAATATTGTATAAGCTATGGTTTGTTATGTTCTTTATGTATTTAAATCAGTCACCCTTTGTTTGGTATGAAAACAGCTGTCTTCATTATCACTGTCTTACATGTACATTTGTATATCAGTTTTTGCCTTTGTTACAGGTGAACAACTACAAATAAATGTGGCAAAATATTACAGTATAATGTTACATGTATTAACTCTTTTAGAATATTTACATACACTATATCTGCTGTCATTTCACTTCTTCTTTGGTGTCAAATTGGTGTATATTTTACATGTACTACAAATATTGTTTTCTTTTTACAAGTCATCTTTTATTGTACTGTGTTTCTAAAACATTTTTTTCTTATTTTCATTCAAAGTATTTGAAGTATTAGTGGGCTCTTGAAATATGTACTCATACAATCATGGTATACATGTATATAACATTCTCTTAGACATCAGTTTATAGTGTATTTTCATTCAGGTTCAGTATAGAGCAAGGTCATTCAGTAACTGTTACAATGTGCATGTACCTACTACACTGCTGTGTTTCACTTTAATGTATCTTCATGTAGTTTGGCCATTTTCTGAGTTTTAATCATGTAATTTGTAAGACATATTATCTCTTTCTTTTATTTCAGTATCCTGAGAAGACAGTTGCAATCAAAAGTATAACGAAGAAGAACATTGCCAAGTCACAAAATCTACTCAGTAAAGAGATCAAGATTCTCAAGGTATATTTTTCTGTTTTAATTATATATGCTTCACAGTGCTGGACAACAATAAATTTACATGTAGAACCACAAGTTAACAATCAGATTTGGCTTTCTTTGTAAAAGCTTTACTTTATAATATACTGACACTCCATATAAAATGTTACTGACATAGTTTTCAAAGATAATTAATTTTTATGTTGTTTACTGTGATTGTTATTTTATTGGTGAGCCATTTATTTTGTCATTTTATTGGTGAGCCATTAATTTTGCCATTTTATTGGTGAGCCATTAATTTTGCTTTTGTCATGTTATTGGTGAGCCATTAATTTGCTTTTGTCATGTTATTGGTGAGCCATTAATTTTGCCATTTTATTGGTGAGCCATTAATTTTGCCATTTTATTGGTGACCAATTACCAGTAGTCTGTCTGCATAAATGCTATAGGTAAAATTTACTCCACTTAAACGGTGTATAACAGAAGCAGTGTTCTGAGGAATATAGCATTGTTAAAATATTTACTTCTTTTTCAGGAACTGTCTGGACTCCATCATGAAAATGTTGTACAGTTGTTTGAGTGCAAAGTAAGTGTGAAGTTACTGTTTTTATTACGGTGTGCAAGGAATTCAAAAGAACAAAAAAACAACCCCATGAAGCAGACAGAGATAATAAGTCATCTGAAAATACTATAATATCTGAACCTTAAACGAACTAAAATAGGATTTGATTCATTTAAGATTTATTTCTTTTACAAGACAATATTTTAGATATCTTTTGACCCAAGCTTTTTATCAAACAAGTCTTCTTTCTTTTGTTCTGACACTTTTTACATACATCTATTACATGAAATTTTGCTTAGACATTGATGAGGGGAGTATTAACGAGCTGATTTTAATCAGATTGGGGTTTGCTAAATAGTAAGTGCATGACAGGCTGTTAAATGATGAATATTTTGTGCTGTTTCTAATCTTACAGTTCTGAAAGTTGGCATGAAGCATTGTCCAGTAGATTGTTCAAACTTTGCTCCTTGAGACATTCTTGGCTCACTCCAGGTGTCATGTTTTACATAAACTCTTATAGATAAATTCTAACTATTAATTTTCTTGTTAGAGACTTCTGAAATTTGGTTTGAAATAAAGCCTAGAAGACCTCTACAAATGTTGCATAAATGATACCCTTTGTTTAGTTCGTTCTCTTCTATTTAATAAATCCATGACACTTGTCTTTCTTAGTTAGCAGTGATACTCAGATGAGAGTTAAGGGCCATAAGCTGATATTGTTTCAGAAACCAAATGACCTAAAGCTTTGGTAGTTGGCATGCTTTCCTTTTATTATAATATAAATTAATACACTATGTTATTTTGAGTAGTTATATTCAAGGCTATCACCTTATTTAAATATAGATGTAAAAGATTCTCTTCTAATGACCTAAAGGCTTTGGTACTTGTGCACTGTTAAAGTACGGTTAATGTAAATCTGTGAAAGGAAATGGACATGTAGTTGACCTTTATACCGACCATTAAATGTACCAGGTAAATATAGGTGACCGATATGTTAATGCTTTCTTTAAGTATACATAAATGAGAAGATAATTATAGAACACTTTGATATGTATCATAATTATTTGTGTTAAAACAGGTAAAAAACAGCAAGCTATGTTTGGATGCAAAGATATAATTAATGAATTCTGAATAAAGTGTCCAGCAGGTTTACATGTAATGGTGAAATAAAATCTGTTTAGAAATCCTAAAAATTGAACCTGCTTACACTTTTTGTTTTCTTCAAAAACACAGTGAAATGTAGATTGCACTTATTTCTGTTTAAAATAGCAATAAAATGAAAGATTTCCTGTATAAAGTAACTCTGTAGTATTGCCCAGACTTGAATGTTGCCATGCATGTTACCCTCATGGTTTGTCAATGGGTCAAGTCATGGTTTTACAACACAGTGTACTTAGGTTAGCGGGTTAGAATGTACTACATAAATGATAACATCTTAAAGGGGATTGAAACCTGCATGATTATTAGGTAGTTTATAATCTCTAACATTTTTTTTATTGTTTTTTTGTTGTTTTTTTTGTTAGTAAGAACTTAAGTTTTTTGGGTTTAATTAATGTGGTCAGCAAGCTGTTGTTTGTGCCTTGGGTAATTGAGTTATGTCCAAATTATAATAAGGGTCAGAATTTGTGCACTATCTTGATTGAAAACAATTTTGTAGAAAGTAGGTTGATACTACAAGTACATTGTACGTTTAACTTAAAATAATTAAATGTATATAAACATTGAGAAGATTCACCTCCAAGTGCTCGAACTAAGATGTGACTGTCTTCAAAATTCAGTCTTGCACAAAGCTAACAACCTATTATTTCATATTATTTAATGAAATGTCTGTAAGGAATGTCTATTATCTTTTGTTTTTGTTTTGGTTACCAACCTACATGTATTTTTCTTATTTCTGTAAAGATATTAAAGGTTGCGTCAGTTATTTGTTGACATTTATTTTGGTGACCTACTTCACTGGATTCTACGCATTACCACTTTTACCTGATTTGCTCTATTTATATAACTTACGGTTCAAACAAGTACATCACAAGGTAAACATTGAGTGTTGACGAGTTCTGAACTGGGTTAGAAATACCTTATTGTTTGAAAATAAGGTTCTCAAAGTTCATTGAGTGAGGCAAATGTTTTTGTTGTTTGTTTTGAATTGTTATAGTGTGCTAGATGATTGTTGTACCACCTTCAAGCACATGGCCTTAGTGTTATTGGCCTCCTTAATATTTCCACTTCTTTTAAATCTTAAATCTTAAATTACAATAAACCCGGCAGGATTAAGAGTACCAGTTCTCAATTACTTCCATGATTTTAGTGTTTTTTATTTATAAGGCTGAAGGTTTTTATGGATGAGGATTTTTAGCTCACCTGAGCATATGTTCGTCATCCTTTTTTACTTTTAAACAAAATCTCTTCCTAATCCACCAGCTGATAAAACTTGGCAGGGTTGTTCCTTGCATGAAGCTCTACCAAAGTAATGTTCAAGAAATTGAACTTCATCAACAACTCAGGTCGCTATGGCAACAGAATGGAAAAACTTTGAAAATCTCCTTGTCTGAACCCACATTGCCTCCTAGAGGTCCCATTTAAAGTTTGTTCAAAATTATGTTCCTGGGATCATTAATGGCACTGCTTGTTTTATAGAATATAAAATCTTCAATTCAGAAACTGTAATTTTGCTTCTTATGTTTACTCAACTAAAGTACTCAGGTAAGCGATTCAGGGCCATCTTAACTCATTTTTGATGATTTTATCTTTAAATTTTCTTTTACAGGTAACTCTTTTTCAAAGACACAAAGTTCTGTCTGTGTGTTTTCTGTTATTCAGAACAAGCCTTATCTAAGAATTGCTGCATACCTCTAAACTTTGTTTAACTTAGCCAAATGTAGAGGATGCTTGAGTCAGATGCAAAAGTGCATCAGTGTGACAATTGTTTTCTTAGGATTTATAGTCTTTTTAATTTTTTTGTGTGTGTTTTCAGGAAACAACAAATCATGTGTATCTGGTCATGGAATACTGTAATGGTGGAGACCTTGCCGACTATCTGCAAGGTATGAAACCTCATTTACTAACATAAGCTGTAGTGATTCGTAAGTAATTTTATATATTCCAGATGATCAGAACTTTTACAGTCACAATTTTAACCAGTCCAGAGTTTTGTTTGATGACAATTTTAATTATTTCAAAAATGTGGCAGAATTACCTTATCACCTGTCAGTCAAAGCTTTAAAATAGTTGTTCGTTGACACATTGAACTATATTTGTTTAGTGGTACATGTGTATATTAATTACTGTTTTTTACCCAATAAATTGCCTGAAGAAATTAAATGTAAGATGACTTTATCAGTAATGGATATTTAATTGTAAATTGCCCTTATATTAACATACATGTACATACTTCAATGCAACCTGTATATGCCATTTTTCCAGGAAGATATGTCACATATGCCTTTAGTATATAATTAATTTAAAACAATACAGAATGAAAATTCAGTTTACTAGAATTTAGACTTACCATTAACAGTATATATGGTTCTTGTTTTTTTTTTTACCATTGAAATAGATATTTCTACTTGCTGTAAGAAAAAAGTAAGCTTTTTAATACTTAGATCAAACAAAATTGATGTATAAAACACATTAAGTATGATGCAATACTAATTTGGTGAATGTAAATGTATTGTATACATTATAAATCTATGGAAATAACTCGGCTATGTGTAATGTGAGACATAATGTTTATTTTTACTCTGGCATGTAACACTCTAACGTTAACGCTCTAGTGAATAAGTAGTTCAGTCGGTTATTCTGTCAGTGTTGTGAAATTTGACAATACCAACGTACATAGATATCTGGCAATACCTTGGAGTTCATGTGTTAACATGCATATATAGCTGTTTCGAATTAAAGTGCTAAAAACCTTGTCACAGAAGAATTATGTTGAAATTGAAAGCCAATGACTAAATTAAAATTTTACTTCAATCATACTAACACGAGCTTTGTATTTATACTGTTGAATTGAGCAGTATTATAGATACATGAAGCAGGCTTGCATAATTATGAATCGATCATCATTATGGAAATATTTTCTTGAAATATATTTAAAGTGGTGAATCCTTTTTTCAAAGATTTATCAAGATTTATATACATGTATAAGAAAAAGCAAAATATTTTAAATGTTAATGTATCATATAAATACAACATTAATTTTATACAGTTTCATTTCTGTTGACAGATCTTACATCTAGGTGATCTTATGCACATAGAAAAGGTTCCAAGCAAAAATGTCAGTGTTGAATAACTGTAGTGAATTTACATGCCTTCCTCCTAGAAAGGAAAGGTTGAAGTTTCTAAGGTTATCAGTTATATTCTTAAGGAAATACTCTTTTGGGTACAAAAGTAGGACCCTTTGGTCATAGGTCAAGGTCAGACAGATAGGATATATTATTTACATGTATGTTGACATTTTGAAACATTTTCATATAGATAATAGTCAGTACCAACTGAAGACTAGGGTAGTGTATAAATATTAGCATAATCATGAACACAGCCTATCCCATACATGTACACCTTAGTGAATGAGGCAATAGGGAAATCCGTAAGATGAAATATTAGAACACAGAATGTGATAGGTGAAACAATCATTTAGTAGTAATGTCAGCATAACCAGAGTATGTGATGATGATGATGATTGTATTGTTGTTTGTTGTATTTTTGTTTTACCTTGATGATAATAATGCTGATGATAATGAAGATCATAGTAAAATTTGAATGTCTGAGTTTGGAAAAAGCACTTTTAAATATGCAAAGAGGCTACTTGGAAGTGATTTTACCAATTTTTGTTTTGTAGCTAAGGGTACACTCAGTGAGGACACAATCTCAAACTTTCTCCGACAAATTGGTAAGCATTTAAAATCTTTCTATTTGAGGTTATTATAAGTGCACTCATGTGTAAAATGGATCCATTTGTTTTTAAGAAGGTGAAATGCTTCAAGCATATGTGTGCAAACACTGTTGTATTTTTTTTTACTGTAAATCAGCTGCGCTACAACTTTACACTATTAACAAGCACATGTAAGTATTGATGTGGTGAATTTGTTGCAAGAATCTCATCAGTGAAAGAAAGAAAAGACATTTACTCCCGGATGACTCATTGCCCAAACATGAAACTAATCTGGTTTAATTGGACAGTTGCATTGACTTTTCAGTCACATGTCATGCATCCAAAGAAATATCAATAAGTCATTATTTCATTGCTTAAGCTTCTGAACAGAAACAAGCCATACTTGAAATAGAAATATAATGTAGTGACAACAGTATTTTAGACACAGACATTCTAGAAATCTATTTTATTTATTGTTTAATAATTTCAGTGAAACCGATCCCTTTTGAAGGGGAGCTGATAACTTGTATTAATGATACCCATTCAGAACTGAGTCAATTTTGGATTTGGCTGAGAACACAGAACATGCTTCAGCTGCAATTCAAACCTTTTTAGATACTTTCTACTAAGTTAGAGAAGCCTACTCAGTCGTATTAATAGCTATAGAACATTGACTGAAACCTTTTTATTTTGTACTAAATTGATACTGAATGCTAAAGAAATAATCTTTATTTAACACTTTCACACAATCTTCTAACCATGCAGAACTGTACTTTCAGCTGATGCTATGAGGGCCCTAAATGTTAAAGGCATTGTTCACCGTGACATGAAGCCACAGAATATCCTGCTCTGCTTTCCTCCAGGCTCCAAAAACCCCCCAGCATCACAAATCAACCTGAAAATAGGTAAGTTTATTGTAAGATTATTTGTAATTGTGGCAGTAAATCACATGTTACTGCTTGACTGTTATTTGTCTGTCATCCTCTGCAAATATAGACAGAGCTATTCATTGTGCACCAAGATTGACTTATGTCAAGTTTTATTTATCACAGAACAATGCTTTAAGTAAAAGTAATACTGCTCTTGCATTAATCTTTTTGAAGTAGTTTCATTTTCTGTTCTGTCAGTAAGCATCTGTCTCTGTGCTTTGTTACAGCTGATTGCATGGTATGGTAGCCTAGACTTGATTCTTGAACTTTGAATACATTTTGACACATGATGTAGTTTGCTTGTGTTGTTCTTGTTGCACACATGTTTATTGTACTGTATATGATACGTGTGGATGTTTTATCCTTTCAGCGGATTTTGGGTTTGCAAGATTTTTGCAGGATGGTGTAATGGCAGCAACCCTGTGTGGATCACCCATGTACATGGTATGACACATTTTACAGTATAGAAACTTGAATGGATGATACTGTACTTACTGTCCTCTTTATACACCCAAGGAGTGGCAACATGTGATGTGTTTCCTTAAATTGTGTGGTTATTTTGTTTGGTGTAGTGTTTTCCTTTCTTAATATGATACAGCTGTAACTCTTATTTATTTAGTATATTTAACTTCCTCACATTGGCAAAGCCTTGTGTTGTACTGCACAAACAACCCTTATTTAGTGTAAAGATGATACAGGTAGTATCAATTAAAGCTATTCTTTTCAGGCCCCTGAGGTAATTATGTCACTACAGTATGATGCAAAGGCAGACCTGTGGAGTATAGGTACCATTGTGTTCCAGTGTCTCACAGGCAAGGCCCCATTCCAGGCCACAACACCACAACAACTGAAACAGTTCTATGAGAAAACTCTAGAACTGAGGCCTAAGTAAGTGTTCTAACATGTGTGCTTTTAGAAAAAAAATTTCCACTTGATTGCAAAAAGTTTTCTTTTAATACATTACTGGTTTTATGAAAATATACTCAGAGCCTTTGTGTTTACTGTGTCCTTCATAAATAATAGCTTTAGTATATGTATAGTATATGGATTACATTTGAGTTTTTTTCCTGTTGACAGCATTCCCTCAGGAACGTCCCCCGAGCTCAAAGATTTGCTGCTGAAACTTCTCAAGCGTAATGCAAAGGATAGAATAGAATTTGGTATGTAATTTGTTAATATTCATATCATTTTCTACAAGCATACACACTACGTCCTGTAATAGTATGAATGGTAGATATGGATCTTACATGAGTGGTATATATTTTACTGGAGTTGAAAAATTTGGTAATATATATATGAATTATGTAATGGAAATGAAACATGGAAGTGTGATGAAATACCTTATACAAAACAAAATTGTATGTAATTTCATAAACAGAATCAAAGTTCTCTTACTTATTTCAGTTTTGCAGTGTTTGTGTCATAACTTAAATAAAACATAGTACAGTTTTTGGAAATCTGAAACTGTCTCATGGTTTCATTAATTGCTTTCTTCTTATTATTTGATTCTTTTTTTCAGAGGATTTCTTTATACATCCATTTGTTCGGCCAGTACCACCTGCTGCAGCATGTAAGTATAGAAAATGAATTAGTAACGTGATTAGTAAGTTTCTTGTTATAAAGCATGTTTAAACTTTTTTTTGCCATTAGTATTGTTTTCTTGTTGTGGTCTGTCCAAGTTTTTTATGCCCCCCCCACCATCAAAGATGAGGTGGTACATTGTTTTGCCTATGTCGATTGGTCGGTAGCCACTTAGTTCCATCAATATCTAGAGAACACTTGGACCCACCTTCTCAAACTATAAAGGTTGGTAATGACCAGTAGATGAGCCCTATAGTTGTTTGGTTCATTAGGTCAAAGGCCAAGGTCACAGTGACTTTAAAAAGCAAAACAGATTCCAATCAATAACTATAGAACCCTTTGGCCTAGGTTTCCAAAACTTAGTATGTAGGGTGGTCATGACCAGCAGATGACCCCTATAGTTTTCCAGGTCACTAGGTTAAAGGCCAAATTCACAGTGACTTTGAAAGGCAAAAAGGTTTCCGATCAATAACTATAGAAGGCTTAGGCCCAGGCTTCCTAAAACTTCACAGGCAGGTTGGTCATGGCCAGAAGATGACCCCTATAGTTTTTAGGGTCACTAGATCAAAGGTCATGGTCATGTTGATTGTTAACTGAAAAATGGATTCTGATTAATAACTAGAGAATGTTTGGGCCTAGGGTCCTTAAACTTGCAATGCAGGTTGATAATGACTAGTAGATGACTCATATTGCTTTTGGGGTCACATTGTCAAAGTTCAAGTTCAGAGTGACCATTAACAGAAAAAAGGTTTCCAATCAATAACTAGAGAACCCTTGAGCATTGGCACCACAGACTTGCTATGCTGGTTGATTTATTCAGGAGATGATCCCTATTGTCTTTGAGGTCACTAGGTTAAAGGTCAAGGTTATGGTGGCCATAAACCAAAAAGAGGAAAAATATATTCTGATCGATATTTTGAGAACCCTTGGGCCTTGCTGCCTCAAAATTTCCTACCTGCCCACTTTCCCACCTACATCTTCATACCGATGCAGTTCCTGTACTCTTGTGTGTTCTTCAGTAATTGAAATTTATACACTTTATAACCAAAGTGTCATTGACATAATATACAGTTCCTTTCATACACCTACTTGCCATTGCCAATAGCTTTTGATATCAGAAGCCCCTGACATCCTCCACTTAATGTACTGACACAAGTCCTTGTCCTTCTTCCTTCCTATACTTCTATGGCTGCTTCTAGTGATAAGGTTCTGGGAGTGTGTGGGGGGTGGGGTGCATGTATGTTTTACAAACATCTCTTGTTTATTTTAGACTGTTCAAGGTAATGTTGAAAATTGTAGTAATTTTCTCAAAAGATTGTACAACTTGGTTATCATGTACAAGACCTGCCAAAAAGTTTATAGTTGTAGTATTTAGTGAAGTTTGTGACTTGTAAATAATATTTATTATTTTGTGACTTTAATTTCTTATATAGCATCTCCAGTGCCTGTTCCTGGCAGAAGTCCAAGTTTCTCTTCAGACAGCCCTGCTTCACTGAAGGCCAACTCAGCATCGCCCCTTTCAGGCAAAATGGAATATTCCCCTTCCCCACCACCTGTACAGGTACAAAAAGTAAGCCACACTTCTACTTTTTCACAGTTGAATTATTTACTTAACTCTTACTAAACTAAAAAGTTGAGGTCATGAATTTGCAGGAAGTGCAGTTAAGAATTTGTTGTCATAACATACTAATGAGTTAATATTACTTTTTGCTTCAGTCAAAGAGTCCACTCAAATCTGAAAAATTCCATGACCGATCCAGTCATGTGACTGGTTCCCCACGTGAAGTGGCTGGTTTCCTAAAAATTGCTAAAGAGCAGGAGACTGGTTCCCGATGCAGTACACCAACAGAAGTGAGTAACTTATACTTGATAAAAGATGGGGAAAAAAATGCCCAAAAGTTTTTGAAGGTTTTCATAAGAGTGAAGTAATTGATATGGGACTAGAACTAGAACTCATATGCTCTAACTTTAGTATGTTTTATTACTAAATTTACACTCTGTCTCATTTCATGTAAGATTGTTAAGTGTTTTCTTGCAGAAATTTCTCAGAGAAAAGTTTGTGCATGTTTGGAAAATTGATATCCAGTCTGTTCTTGAGAGAAGGCATGGGTGTAGTAAGAACAAGGTAGCTGTTTAAAAATAACCCTGAATGGTTTGGAAGATTATTGGTACTGGGAACAACAGTTACTTCCAAATACTACATTTACACATGTATCTCTGTTTAATTAATTCTTGTGATATCTTACCCAATAATTTCAGATTTTTTTATGTTTGTTTGATCCAGATTTCATTACTTTCCACACTGAAAAGAATTCCTTGATTTCCATACCAACATGTCCTTACAGCTATATTGCATGTTGATCCTATATTTGTTTTGTTTTTTTGCATGAAACCTCTATTTGCCTAACTATGTTTTTAATGTATATTAAATAAACTTAACATTTCAATGTATACTGAAGTTCAATAAGTCTGATTTGTTAGTCATGATAGAATTTCACTGCATTTGTATTGTTAGTGATTTTTTTAAATTGTTTACTGACTTTCTGATGTATGTTTCATAGTCTTCATCCTGACTGCAATCTTGAAAAAGGTATCATACAATATTTTGAATGTACCCATGTGCATTTTTTTTCCAGTAGAATATGTCCAGTGTGTCATCTAGAAAAGGAAATTATAGAAGATAAATTGGTTTTGTTGTGTTGAGATCAATAATATACATTTGTATCTTGACTCCCGAGACTGAAATGCATCCATAATCTCATATTGCGTATACTATAACGTAACAGAATAGTGAGTCATTTGTCTGGACGTGGTTGAACAAGCTATTGGAATATGCACTAAACACACAGTGCAGTTATCAATATCATTGCTTTCTGTGATATTGCAGACATTTTGTCAACTGAGATTATCTGAATTTTGTTCTGTTGTTTTTCTGCTTACAAAAATGATATTTTTAGATACAATATGAAAAAAAATATCACATTTCTTTAGTGAATCTTTGGATTGAATTAAATCTTAATAAAACTTTAGTGTACTTGCATATTGAAAGGAGATTTTCTACAATTAAATGATAATACAGTGGTTTTGGAATATATATACAAAATTGGTTAATATAGTTAGTGTTGTTTAAATGGCAAAACAGGATTTCTTATGTTTGGCATAAAAGTTGTTTTTAAGTCATACTAGGGACTGTAAATTCTCTCTGTATATGGAGGAGTGGAAGGGATGGGCTGTATTTTCCTCATCTATTGTCCAAACTGGACACTTAGATTGGAGCAGTCAAATGTGATTATAATTGATGAAAATACATGTGTAAAATACTCAAGTATTCATTTAAAAACAAAATGTGATTAGAAGTATATATTTGTTTATTGAACTATTGATGGAAAAGATGCTGTTTAAAATTTTGTGATTTGGCTTTTCCAGACTATTATTTTTGTTGTGAGACATATATAAGGTGTTTGTTACCAACATTTTAAATATTTCATTCTGAAAGTAGACATTTTGAAAGACAAATATAAAAAATCTATATCAATTTGCATGTTGCATGTTAACTCAGTCTGTACCAGATTTGGTAAATGCAATAACTTGTCTCTCTAAAAGGCGTTCAATATCTGAATTTTGTTGAACAGACAGCTTGAATCATTGCATCTCGACAGGAACATGCAAAACTTGATAAGGCTGAGTGGGGTCGAAAAGTGCTGAATAAACATTTCTTTGTGACGACTGTCTGAAGCTGGTTTAATAGTTTTAACATTTCCTGTTTCGACTAGAGGTGAAAGATAATACCGTTTAATATTGTATATTTCTATAGGACTTTGTGATGGTTCCTGAAGGTATAAGTCCAGAGCAATCCGATGTGGAAGAAAAGTCTGTGAAAATGTTGTCAGAGGATGGGTAAGCCTTACTAAGTTTGTTGAACATAAGTTAAAATTACATCATGCCTGAACATAGAAAATCAATTCTGTTGATTTACAAATAATATAAATATATTGCATTAAGCTTAGATTTTAATCCAGAATTATTTTCTGGATTTTAATTTGTATTTCTGTTAATGTTGTCTTCATCTGCAGCACAAGGAGAATATTTTTATTGTTCAAAAGTTACTTAAATGTTTACCTTGCTTGAGAATGATTAGAGAGATTTTAATTATGTAACTGTTACTAATATGTTTTTAGCATCATGTATTGGTTATATAAGAATAAGAATGTGAAAGTTATCTTAAAAAATAGAAGTCAAATTCTACATATTTTTTCATTTTTTCTTAAAGCTACTGACCAGCACATTTTATTGTAATTTTTTTTCCTCAGAATTAGTCAGAATACCATTTCAAAAACATAATATTTTGCTTCTGGATTGTTTGAAGAAAAAAAAGATCATGTTAGTAGTGGGACTCGAACCCATGACCGTTGATTCCCGTAAGTGATGACCATTAAGCTACCTTACTGTGCCAGGGTGAAAAAAATACACACTGTTTTCCAGTCACAACTTATACTAATAAACACTTAATGGGCAATTTAAATGCCTCTACAAGTCACAGTTCCACAGAAAAACACAATCACTGATTTCTTCTTTGGAATAGCTAATGTCCAATCTTGATCCTAGATCCATCCTTGTGGGCCCAGGTATCCTATATGTTTTGCCCCCAGCTTTCCTAATCAAAAGATTACTCGTTATCCTACATGAAATCTAATTGTCCTGAGGAACAGTTATCATCTACCCATTGAAAGTGTTATTCCAAGACAGTTCAGCTGAAGGCATGCACAGTACACAAAATCTGCATAGGCTGCCATTTTCAGTGCCTCAATATTTTATTTATGAATTTAGGATAACATTTATTCAATGATTTTTGTTATTTCTATAGAGAAAAGAAAAGCAACAAAGTATGTCTATGTTTGAAAGCACAACAAGAATCAGTTTGTGACTCTTTTCTTTTTTCATTATAATTACAGAGCAACCTCTGAGCAGGTAAACACTGTAACTGTCACCCCAAACTCAGGGGCGGTGCTGTTCAGAAAAGATTCCAGCTCTGCTTTTAATGCTAACAGACCATCTTCTCTACAAGTGGCCTCACCCGGGGGCACTCCACCATCGTCAGAACCTATACCTGTCCCTACACAGGTGGCTGCATACCAACGAATGCAAAGTAATTCACCAACAAGTCCACAGATTCAGAACAAGACTATAGAAATTGGAAGCTCTTTGAAAAAGGTTGGTTTTATTCTAGTTACTGCCTTTAGGATATTTCTGTGAAAAGCATTTTGATTTTCCTAAGAAATATCATAGACATGATCTATTTTTAGCTCACCTGAGCACAACCCCTGGCCAAGTTTCAAAGTCATTTCACGGAAAAGTTCCATTGGTGGACCTATATCATATAAAAAAATTATGTATTTATTTGAATTATGTTCTTGGTTAAAAGACATTTTAAACACTCTGGTAAGTTTGAAAACAGATTTTAACCTTGATATTCTAAGCTATGTTCTATTTTTGAAAGATACAGCAAGAAAAAATTAAACAATATCTAGGTGAGCAATAAAGGGCCATCATGGCCTTCTCATTTAAAATATGGATAGTAATACAGCCTTTTATCATTAATCCAGTTGCTTTAGGGTAAAATTGTTATGCTTTTCAGACCTTGTATGTTCAGCCTTATCTTAACTTCATTTACACTGTCAATTAAATGTTACAGACATTGGAGAGGAAAGGATCTACTTTGTCTCGGCAAGGTTCTGAAACTAAAGTCAATGTTAGTGAGATATCCCCACCTGTACAGTTTAATATAGGAACACCACCTGGTAACAGCAGTGCCCCAGGCTCATGGAGACGAGGTAGTCTATCTATTTCTCCAAACAGATATGGTACCACACCTCCATCCCCACTGAAGAAATCAGGTAAATAGAATAAATTAATACTTTAATAGTCTTAGGATATTTAGAGTCAGTGCTGTAGGAAAGCTAAACAAGATTTAGAATAATCTGAATTCAGATCTGTGTATTGATATTTAGACTTCTTGGATCATACTCTGTTAAAAAATAAAAGTCAAATTTTGGAACAATGACTTCTGGCAACAACAACAACCTGTCTGGTTTTACCTGCTGTGATGGTTGGAGGTAATGTCTTCTTCAATTAAACATTGACAGTCAGAATGTATCTTTCAACTTTGTTAATGAAGAATGACTTTTTCTAAGTTACAATTATATGAGAAATGGTTTACAGGTAAACACCAATTTCTTGTCTGTCATGGATTTATTCAGTCTTTATCCAATTTCAGACATAGCCTAAAAATTTCCCCTGAAAAACAAAAATTATTGAAACCCTTTACACTAACTGCAGTTGAAATTATTACACAATAAAAAGATTGCAAACAATCTACAACATAACTTCCAAAAATATGAAGACACCAAAAGCAAGAGTTAAATGGAAAAGATTCTTCTTTGATACTGGATGATTTTGGTTGGCAGTCTTATCTGTAAATTACGCCAGAAATAATTCCCAACACAAGTCTTTGATACTTTCAGCGTAAGCTGCAACATAGAATTCTGGCAACAAATAAATTTCTGGTCAAAATTGGTATTGCATTTGATATAAAATAGATATTTTGTGATCAAGAAGATGAAAAATGAACTTAGTTTATCAGTGTAATATTACAGAACAATAATTGCATATGTCTTAGACTGGATAAATACCTAAGTTAGGTAATGGTAACCTTGGTAAACAAATATACTTCTAGAAAAATAAATATGTAAAGGATATTATTTTTTTATTTTATTCTCCTTGTTGTTAAGAAGTGCATTGATTTTTGCAAATACAAAAATCAAATTCCAAATATTGAAAACTTTAAGAGAAATTTCATTTCCAGCTAGAAAACAGAAAAAAAACTATTTCATATTTTAGATGCAAATTGGAAATATTAAGTGCTTGTGGCTTTTAGATCTAAAATCTCCTTATAATAACAATTATTCTAGAAAATTATGTTTTCACATTATTTGTTTTCTTGTATCAAATGTGAGGTAAATAAAATATTTTTAGTTATGCATAATACTGCACATTGAAAAGCCTTAGAACTTGTTTGTTACTGTTGCCATGTGTAATTGAAAAATGTAATATGTTAAAAAATAGGAAAATGGTTAGATCTGTCATAATTGTTAAGCTGTTTTTATTTGTTTGTTTCTTGTTTTTAATTCATTTATTTAATAGTGGTGCCCTTCACCTTTCCAATATTTTCTATGCTTTACATATATATATCTCCTTCCTTTGAAGGCTCAGTACCTGCCCATTTATCTCCAGTGCAATACACAGGACCTAGTTCCCTGCCTACTATAATGGACTCACCCACCAAGATACCCTCCACTATACAGTTCCCTACAAACCTGAATGAGATACGACCAGGACTGGTCAGCAATGCAGCATATCTTAGACATCATCCTTACACTGTACCAGAAAACTTACAGACACTGGAGTTCAATGGCAATTGTAAGTTCTGATATAAGTGTGTCATTTTATCAAGAGGTTTAGATTTCCAATATGAATTACCAGCAGACTTTTGAGGAATGATTTGATTAGTTTTTCTCTGTCAGTTTTAAAGTTTTTTTGACAAGGAGCCTGTTGTACTTTGTACATCATAAGAGCTATTCTTTACTTAAGTATTTGTAAACTTAGCGCTATTTGTTCAAGGTGGAATTCAGTATATCAGACCATGTTGGTTTTATCATTCACAGTGTTAGGGAAGTCAAGCACGAGTCGACAGTCAGAGGGAACCAGTATGTTGTCACAGCAACTGTTTAAGGCAGCATTTGGAGAAAGTCCACAACAAGGTATTTTAGTTTTATTTATATAATATAGGGCAGAATCGGGACTTAGAAATTTGATGCTATTTTTCTGTTAGAAAATGAAAACTTTCCTTGTTGAAAATTTAAATTGGAAATATAAAATCAAAAACAAAAAGAAAACAGAACTAATACAAAGATCACTTGAAAAGTTCATGCATAAGATTTCTGATAAAATTAAGAACTCTTGTGATTGTTTTTGCTCTTAAAACTATTAAATTTATAATGGTCACATATACATACATATTCACAGAAACAAGAACTGTGATACCATTTGCTGGATTTGGAAGCCATGAAAGAATCAACTCGGGCAGCAGTGATAAATCTGAGAGGTCTACAAGTTATGTACGACGTGGACCATCTATTGAAGCCTCACCTCCTCAGACTGTCATGTATGCACAATCCCCGTCAAACATGGAAGGCCCGATCACATTTGTTGCCCCTGAATTGTCTGAAGAAACATTGATGGATGTAAGTATTGTAAAGATATCTTAAGTTTAAGATTTATTGAATTCTGTTAAGGTATGTTAATACACCTGTGACAGATAATCTTTTTCTTAATTCTATGTTATTGATGGGACATTATATCACTCTATCTTGCACTTCCCATATGAAATTCTTGTTAAGATTAAAAAGTGAAAAGGTAAATAAGGTCTAGGAATTTTTTGCAAACCTGCAGAATAAGAAAGAGTATCTGTCATTTTAACTCATGAATACAAATCTGTCAAGATTGAGACAAGCACATTTTATGTTAATTGTGCTGTTGTTAAGTAGACAGCATTCATATGCATGACTTGTTCTATAAGCATTTACAAATTACTGTTTTAGCTTTTGTTCATTTTTACATGAAAGTATTCCATCTTTTTCAGGACAACCACAATGCAATACTTGCCAAATTGAACTTTGCCCTTGACCTTGTTGACTGTATATTGGAGGTTGCAAAATCTCGTGGTGCACCACTCACATCATTCTCTGAGAGTTTGAGTTGTAACAAGGGAGAGAACTTGCCAGAACAGGTGCCAAAGTTTACAGAGTCACAGCGACGTCTGGAGCAGCTTATACTTCATGTACGAGCCCTACATTTACTGTCATCTGCTCTGCAGCTAGCTCGGGATGAGATCAAGGCAGGAAGACTTACTATCTCCAATTCTGTCAAAACTGGTATGTAACTCACCATGTCCAGTGTTGTAACAGATGCATGAATTGATAATTTCAGTTTGTTAAAACATTTGCAAAAGTAGGGTGTGACTTTAAACTTTACAGAAAAGGAGCTTATATTTTTTAATGTAGAATGCATTAATTTATTCACTGCAGATATTTAAAAGAAATATTTTCTTCTTCTATTATTTCATGTTAAATTTGGTGTAGTTATTCAAGTATTGTATGAAAATTTCATAATATAATTTTACTTATCAACATTTTTTAGAAATGTTTTTTAACAGTTTGTAGAGCAAACTTTTGAAGCAATATAGCAATGTTTTGAAGAAATTGACATTCACATAGCTTCATGACAAGTGTCCTTCATTTTTGTTTTGGTTGGAAAATGTAGGGTATATAAAGTAAGATGTATCTGTGTTTTAATTGGTGTGCTAATTTTAGTGGTGAAGCAGATGAATGAGCACTATCATATGTGTGTACGTGTGAGCCGGGAGTTACAGCAGAGACTTGGTAGTTCTGTACAGACAGCCCTCAGTCCACAGATAGTCATAGCCACAGCTGACAAACTCATCTATAACTATGCCATTGAGATAGTATGTTGCTGTTAAATTATTACAAATTTTTGGTTAAACGTTTAAATAGAAATCAGTTTTCAGGTTAATCAGTTGCTTTTTTGTTTTATTTTTTAACTTAATTGATCATATTTTTAAAGCCTTTGTTGCATTTCTTACTTTTTCAGTAACTGTGGAAATAATAGGTAAAAAAACACTTATCAGATCTTGAAACCTCTTTCAACAAGTATATACCGAGGTTTAATTCATTATACTGCTTTCAGTGTCAGACAGCAGCATTAGATGAGCTCTTTGGCAATCCCCATGAGTGTTTCCGTAGATATCAGACAGCACAGATACTATTACACAGCCTGGCACAACAGTCACGTAACACACGAGACAAGGAATCTCTCAACAAATGTAAGTGGAAATAATGCACATACAGATGATATACTGATAATTTGGTCAAAGTTAAAGATCAACAGAAAAAAGGTTAAAGTCACATTTACACATAAACAGGTCCGATGTTAAGGTTACAGTAACAAATTGGTCAAAGATTTGAAAACAGAACCTTTGGTTTTTGTTGTCAGGTAAAAAAAAATGATTTACCTTAATACCTTACATGATGTGAGATGCTGAATATTTCATATTTGCTTTGATTGTAATGTTTTCTATTACAGACAAAGCGGCAGTTGAGAGACGGTTAGCAAGTTTACAGGATCATGCGTACTACCAGCAAGCTTATGCTGCAAGCTGATTGGTAACAATGAATTACACATTCCATGTGTGTAGATATCACTTCATCTAGGTGAATCACTGCATATGTGTAATATTAATATTCATAAAAGGAAAAAGTACAGAATCCAAGTTCTGCAGAAAGTCAAGGAGTATGCTGAATACGAAGAGAAGAATTCCTCGTGAAAAGTTGAAGATATTTCTAGGCTGAAAAGATGAAGAAAAGTGTTAGAATACATGTACATAACAGCTAATATCACTAAATATTTGTTGTATATTTTTCACTTAGTTATTATGCAAACTTGATTAAGAACTTCTGTCTTTTTATGTTACTTTTTTGTTTGAAAACACAAAAACATGCATTTGACAGATCATCTTACTGTTGATCAGAATGATAAAAGTGTATACTGTATATAAACTCTGTGGTGTACATAGAATTTGTAAATAGATGTAAATAGGGTGTCACCTGTGTACATTGCTAGATCGTTTAACATAAGGTGTCACCTAGGTACATTGCTAGATCGTTTAACATAATGTGATTGTGATAAGTGACTGAAGTGGCAAATGATTTTGCTCTCCATAAAAAGGTACTGGAACATACCATCATGCAAAAAGATCAGTTTTGCAAATAATTGGAAATGTACAATAAGAGACTGATGATGAATTGAGCTGATATTTATCTAGAGAAGTTATATTTTGAAGAAGGCATTTAAGAAAAGAAGCATTTGAACTGGGAGTTCTGCTTTGAGTTCAAAATACAGGCCTGAACTTTGACAGCAGTTGTACTCTGCTTTGGTTTGTTACAGCTATGTAATTAGTATGACTGATTAAACATGGGACTCGAATTCAAAGTGCCCCGTTTGTTGTTGACTGCCAGAATGTGCTATTTAAGATAAATGTGTTTGTAAATAGAGCATACATTGTCAGAAAGTATTATTACATGTATTATGGAAGAGGAATTAAAGTTAACATGAGTGTGACAGACCTCAGGTGTGGTTATTTTATATGCACACAAACATGCAGTGTGCTGATGATGTTAGAAAAGTTCTAAGAATGTTGTAGAGAACAGATATTCTATTGTTACTGCACAATATACTGTTAACATTAATTTGTTAAGCAAGGTTATGAAAGAGCACCAATTGTGCTGTAGTATGCAATCAAAAACATTTGTGATGTTGAAAGACTTCAATTGAGGGACAGTGTTACATAATTTATATGTGTCAGTCATTCTGTAAAACAGTGTAACTTACACACGTTAAAGTCAACTCAGGTTGTAAAGACAGTTATTTCCAAATGGTATAATGGTGAATATAAATACCTGGTCTGTGTGTGCACAATGATGCTAACTGAAGGTGAAATGTCAGTAACTGCGGTGGTATTTCATACAGAACGGATACACATTATAGGAGTATTTAGACAGACTGTGATCTAAATGTAACAAGTATTCCTATAAGACTTAGTAATGTGGTTTGTTATGGCATAATATTGTAAGGACATTGTTATATGTGAGAAAAGAAACTTTATACCTTGATATTACATGTCGAGTCTTATCTCGGAATGTCTGTGTGGAAAGTGTCTCCACTGATTTGTATTTAAGTTGTGTTTATGTAAGAAACTTTTGACACATTGTATGATAAATTATTACCTCATTAATTTATTATTGATGTGTATGAAATTAGAATGTTGCATGGAATATGTTTTTTTTAAATTGGTTTTATTTTAATATTGTTAGTGGTATTTATGATATTTTTAAAGTCTTGCCTTGTTTTATATTTCACTCTGACAACTACAGGTTTTGCTTCAGATCTCATTTGTTTTGCTTTTGTTTCTTTGAATTATGTGAACTAGTGTAGAAATGAACATACGTTGATACGATGCAGGGGAGAAAACTGTTGTAGTGTCAGATAATTTACTAATGTGTCTGGTAATGCATTATTTATCTTTGAGATTGGAGATGTTTCCAGTTACTCTTTTAGCAATGTGCTGTAAATAATTTGTCTGAAGTGTGCAAAATATTTTCTGCTTTTAGCCTCCAGGTTTATGAATATGAAAAACATGGGTAATGTATGACTTAGGGTAGTTATGTAGAAGGAAATGTAGTGATTTATTTAAAATGTTCTTTGTTGTAAATATATTTTCAGTAAGACAATTTTCCTTCATGGCTTATACTTATTTAGAAAAATAGTTGTTCTCATTTGAGAGTGAGGAGAAGAAATGGAGAGCATGAAAATATCTGTCTTTGCAGTAATTTTTACTGGATTGTTTACAAACCATTATAACAAAAGGACTGCCAGTGATTTTGATCAACCTTTGAGATTTTAGGCATCCTTAATAAAAAAAACACGAATTGTAGATAGATAAGCTTAGCTTTAGTCTTATGGAAGGAAGCAAGAAACAACTGTTGGACAAATAAAGAGATAAGATTGTGATATACTGAAAGCTGAAATGTTCTCAAGTCACCCTACCCAGACAAAAGTTGCTGTTCAGGTGTAGATTCTTATAATCTCTCCTGTCATGTTACAAAATGCAAGTTTATAAGAAGTCTGTAAGTTACATCTTCCGTAAGTTACATCTCTTTCAGCCAGATTTGTTTAGTTATACTTTAGAGAATTTTTGTTGTGATGGCTGTGTAGAGATTGATAGGTTTGGTCTTTTGAACCAAACATCAGTTCAGTAAATGTAGTGTGTAGGGGTTAGGGTGTTTTCAGGTTGTTATGATTAATATTCTAGAAAAATTTTGAATCACTGGTGGTCCTTTTTAAGGTAGAAAAAACTTAAGTGCAATATTAGAAGTGCTTTCATGAACTATTAGTAGTTTGAATGTGATTACAGATTTCTTTATTATATTTGCTAACTATTTCTGTTTGGTATATTGTATGTTATTAAGATGTCATGGAAATGTGTGTCTCAGAGTGAACCATGTATTTAAGGATGTCTTTCACAGACAAAATGATACAGGATGTAAATTCCTGTTCCTAAACAGGTCAACATGTACTAAATTCTTCTATTGGGAATATGTAAGTAAAGTCCATGTATTGTTAATTCGCCATCTGGAATGTTTTAGAGGTTGTAAGTTATTTGATCACCTTTCACCTGCCTTTTTAGTTATCATAATATACATGGAAGGAATGTTAAATGATTCATTTTGTGCATATGCATTTGTTCACTATGCTACATTCACAGCAAGGCTTGTACATGTGTAGTAGCATTGTTTATACTGCCAGCTGTTGGTGTTTACAATGAACATTTTAAGGCATTTCTAGTATTCCTATGTTTATATGTGTATATTGTGCATTTTAAAGGTGTAATATGAGTTCAGTAGTTAAGATTTTATTTGTTTTCTTAGCAGTCAGAATGTGTTATTCACTGTACAGGAAATTAAGTTCTTTTACCAAGTATCATTTATGGAAGAAATGTAGTGTTTTAACTTTCTCTTGCATTGATATGATAGATTCTGTAGAAATTAGTGAATATGTTCTAAAGGCAGGACCTCATTAGGTATATACTTAAAAAAGAACAGTTTTACTGGTTTGTAAAGTCTACAGATATTTGTCAACTGTCTGTTACATGTACTAAATCAGTCCAAGTAGAACTTGCACATTTGCAATAGACAGGTTCTTTTACACATCCAGGTGGGCATTTTTCTCTTTTCTTCAGTTCATTTTGTTTGCCTAGTAAACTATGCTGAAAATTTTCTAGAGCTCACATTTTAAAGCTGTTTATTATTTGGACTTAAGTTATTATGTGGAGTTTGATACTAATTTGAAGAAAGTGATATATATATATATATTGTACTTGAAAGTAGGTAGCGGTTTCTATCAATTTTGTGCCATCTTTTCTACTGCCAGGATTTTTAATCTTTAGTCACCATTTTCTT
This sequence comes from Cyclina sinensis, assembly GCA_012932295.1. NCBI lineage: Eukaryota > Metazoa > Mollusca > Bivalvia > Venerida > Veneridae > Cyclina > Cyclina sinensis. The sequence continues at coordinate 31,840,665 of JAAONU010000019.1, read as the reverse complement.
GACCTCAGATTTGTCTGAAAGTTAACTGTGATTTTAATTGAATATAAAACTGAATGAAATAATCAGTCTCTCTTTCAATATTGTTAGGGGATATGTTCATTATTTAAAACTATTTTTATGTATATGTGGTTAAGTTGTTTGTAATGCAAATTTAATTTGTGGCTAAACTTGACCAGTGCAGATTCAATGCTGTTTGAATTTTAAAAATAGGTGCTGTTCAAAAGAAGTTCCAAATCATTTCACTGCAAAGTAGATTTGAATGTCCTTATGTTCCCAGGATACATATTGAAGTCTTACAGTTAAGCACAGAAATACCTAATTAGAATGAAACAGAATTTCAAATTTGAAGTTTTGTAAGTCATTACTTGGTAAAACATTGACACTGAGTCCCGAATATTCAGCATTACAGATGGTATTTCATTCTGATTAACGTTTTTTTTTAATGATTATTTTAATTGATTATTAACATGGACTCACTGTCTCCTGATTAAAGTCTTTAATGTCTGAGGGAGAGAAGATAAGATTATAGTTTTGTTAGAAAAAGTGTGATTGTCTTACAGCAAGTTTGTGAACACAAGCAATAATACTTTTTACTTATGGTATGTGTGTTATAATATATGTGTTATTCTATATATAGCATACTTGCTCCCAGTCTAACTTTGGGTGATCATGTAAGTCATCTATGTGTTGTGACACAGTTTCTATTCATGAAAAAAATAAAAAATTCCAAAAGTTGAAGACTGTCTTATCAGTGTTTCAGAATTTTGAAGAACACAGAGACATGTTTTATAACAGTTGAACACCTAATAATGTTAGTTCTCCAATTAGCACTTTAGCTTTTATATGCGACCCAGGTTTGATTTGTATATGTGGGAAATGCTAAAAGGTCACAAACTCAGACAGGGTTTATTGTGCCCCCTCCCCCACCTCTCAGTAATGCCAATACAAGCCTGACAGTTTTTTTATGGCCCCCCTCCATCTGAGTAATGCCATTTCAAGCCTCACAGGTTTTTATGGTCCCTCTCCATCTGAGTAATGCCTTTACAAGCCTGACAGGTTTTTTTGTGGTCCGCCTCCATCTGAGTAATGCCATTACAAGCCTGACAATTCTTTTGTGGTCCGCCTCCATATGAGTAATGCCTTTACAAGCCTGACAGGTTTTTTTTGTGGTCCGCCTCCATATGAGTAATGCCATTACAAGCCTGACAGGTTTTTTTGTGGTCCGCCTCCATATGAGTAATGCCATTACAAGCCTGACAGCTTTTTTTGTGGTCCGCCTCCATCTGAGTAATGCCATTACAAGCCTGACAGGTTTTTTTGTGGTCCCCCTCCATCTGAGTAATGCCATTACAAGCCTGACAGGTTTTTTTGTGGTCTGCCTCCATATGAGTAATGCCATTACAAGCCTGACAGGTTTTTTTGTGGTCCGCCTACATCTGAGTAATGCCATTACAAGCCTGACAATTCTTTTGTGGTCTGCCTCCATATGAGTAATGCCATTACAAGCCTGACAGGTTTTTTTGTGGTCCCCCTCTGAGTAATGCCATTGCAAGCCTGACAGGTTCTTTTGTGGTCCACCTCCAAATGAGTAATGCCATTACAAGCCTGACAGGTTCTTTTGTAGTCGGCCTCCATCAGAGTAATGCCATTGCAAGCCTGACAGGTTTTTTGTGGTCCCCCTCCATCTGAGTAATGCCATTGCAAGCCTGACAGTTTTTTTTATGCTCCCCCTCCATCTGAGTAATGCCATTACAAGCCTGACAGTTTTTTTGTGGTCCCCCTCCATCTGAGTAATGCAATTGCAAGCCTGACAGGTTTTTTTGTGGTCCCCCTCCATCTGAGTAATGCCATTACAAGCCCGACAGGTTTTTTTGTGGTCCCCCTCAATCTGAGTAATGCCATTGCAAGCCTGATGGGCTTTTTAGCTCACCTGTCACGCAGTGACAGAGTGAGCTATTAGGATACCCTTGTGTCCGGCGTCCGTCGTCCGTCCGTCGTCCGTCGTCCGTCGTCAACATTTTCTTTAAATGACATCTCCTCCTAAACCCCTGGCCCAATTTTAAAATAACTTCATACTAATGGTCCTTAGATGTCCCTTTACCAAGTTTGCTCAAATGGTTCCGGTCCAATGCACAATATGGCTGTGAGGCCCTAAAAGGTGTTTTTAAAATGGAAATTTCAAAAATCTTCTTGTCTGAAATAACAAGGCCCAGAGCTTTCATATTTGGTATGAAGCATCATCTAGGGGACCTCTGTCAAGTTTGCTCAAATCATGACTTCCGGGGTCAAACTGGTTCAGCCCCGGGGGTAAATAGATTTTACTTAGAATTTATATAGGAAAAACTTCAAAAATCTTCTTCTCCAGAACCACAAAGCCTGGCGCTTAGATATTTTGCATGTAGCATTAACTAGTAGACTTCTACCAAGTTTGCTCAAATCATGATCCCCGGGGTCAAGTTGATCCCGCCCGGGGGTCAGTTAATTTTATATAGAGTTTATATAGGAAAAACTTCAAAAATCTTCTTCTCCAGAACCACAAAGGCTAGAGCTTAGATATTTTGCATGTAGCATAACCAAGTAGACCTTAACCAAGTTTGCTCAAATCATGATCCCCGGGGTCAGATTGACCCCGCCCCGGGGGTCAATTGATTTTATATAGAGTTTATATAGGAAAAACTTCAAAAATCTTCTTCTCCAGAACCACAAAGCCTGGAGCTTAGATATTTTGCATGTAGCATTACCTAGTAGACTTCTACCAAGTTTGCTCAAATCATGATCCCCGGGGTCAGATTGACCCCGCCCGGGGGTCAATTGATTTTATATAGAGTTTATATAGGAAAAACTTCAAAAATCTTCTTCTCCAGAACCACAAAGCCTGGAGCTTAGATATTTTGCATGTAGCATTACCTAGTAGACCTTAACCAAGTTTGCTTAAATCATGATCCCCGGGGTCAAATTGACCCCGCCCCATAGTCAATTCATTTTATATATAGTTTATATAGGAAAAACTTCAAAAATCTTCTTCTCCAGAACTGCAGGCCTGGAGCTTAGATATTTTGCATGTAGCATTAACTAGTAGACTTCTACCAAGTTTGCTCAAATCATGATCCCCGGGGTCAAATTGACCCCGCCTGGGGGTCAGTTGATTTTATATAGAGTTTATATAGGAAAAACTTCAAAAAATCTTCTACTCCAGAACCAGAAAGCCTAGAGCTTAGAAATTTTGCATGTAGCATGACCTAGTAGACCTTAACCAAGTTTGCTCAAATCATGATCCCCGGGGTCAAATTGACCCCGCCCCATAGTCAATTCATTTTATATATAGTTTATATAGCCATCTGATCTTAGTCTGCAAAGTTTGCTTCGGTCTACCCAACTGCTGAGTTCAGTACGTACAGTCCATGGTCTGTGGATCACCTATCTTGTGTGTCATAACGTGCTCTCAAATTCAGTACTGGTACAGAATTTACCAACACAGGTTAACTGCATACCATTATGTAACTTAAATACTGTCTCAAAATAGCATATACCCTAACACAAAAGTCACTTCTAGACTGTACATTTCTGAAGGAAACTACCTTCAGCCAAAATGAAAACATTACACCTGTTTCAGATATCCATATTTCAATTTGTACTTCATACAATAGTTTCATGTTAACTTACAAAGAAAAAAAAAATGTATCGAAAGTCTAATGACTTTGAAATGTTAACATTTTCCATGTATTTATCATCTAGACGAAATGAGGTAAACTGGAAATTATTAAAACAGTTCATGTAAAGTTAAAACTTCACCAATCAGCAAGTGTGGACACATGCCCTTCTTTCACCAATTCTCTCCTCATTATGTCTACAATATCGTTTCATGGTCTATCAGGTGAGCGATTCAGGGCCATCATGGCCCTCTTGTCTAGTTCTTCATCAGCTTCTGTGATCAGCCATGCTGTAAAAAAGTTCTGGCTAACAGAGGGTCATGGGTTTGAGCCATGGAAACTAAAAAAAAACCAGGGCTTGTATTGACATGGCTAGTAAAAGTGAACCAGAGGGCCTTAAAGTGCTTACCTCAGTAAAACTTCTTGGAGGTGCAAGCACCAAGTACTGTATTTGACATCAAAATAAAAAGCATAGAACTAAACAAGGGGCATTATTTGAACAATATTGGTAGAAGTCCACTCAGCAATGCTTCAGACAAAATATCTGAAGTCTGCAAGATCACCAGATCTCTCTCCTGTTGAACACTTACGGGATCACTTAAGTTGGCAGGTGAGAGAACGTCATGACATCAACAACACGTGACCTTGAACGTGCCATGAAAGATGAATGGGCCATGATTTGTCTGCAGTTAAGAAGTCTGATTTGTAGCATGAGACGACATTGTGTGGCAGTCATGACTGCTAATGGTGGACATACCTGGTGCTCTAGCCCCTGGTCCTGTCACGTGGAACAGACATTCAATGCAGCAGAATTATGGAAAGATATTAATGCCCGTCTTCTGCTATTTGAATGACAGATCAGAATATGTACTTTATTTTATGGTTTTGTACCTATACTAACTGCAGGGATAATGCATTTCCAACTTTGCTAAACTCTGTATGTTTATATAGCCAATGGTTATTCATGCCAGATTTTGTTGTTACAAATAAGAACTTTTGATGTCTAAGCGTGATCTTGACTTTTGAGCTACCAACTTGGTTCTTGCGCTTAACACACCATCTCACTGAATCAAACATTTGTGCAAAGTAATTTTGAAATCTATTCCAAGGCCAAGTAACAGCCCATACAAGCAGAATTTTTGCCAGAATGTGACCATGACCTTTGAGCTTATTAACTTATTCATTAGCGTGACACACTGTTTTTTAATCGAGACAAATATTTGTGCCAAGTAATTTTGAAATACCTGCAACCAAGACCAAGTTACAAGCAGAATTGTAGCAAAATGACCTCTTAGAGTGACATTGTCCTCTGAGCTACTGACCTAATTCATGTGGGTCGCACACCATCTCACTGAAGCAGACATTTGTGCCAAGTAATTTCAAAGTCCCTCCAAACAAGGGCAAATTACAGCTCGGATGAGCAGAATTGAAGCCAGTTGACCTCTAAGTTTGACACTGACCTTTGAGCTACTGACCTGGTTCATGTGCATGACACACTGCCTAACTGAGGCAAACATTTCTGCCAAATTACTTTGAAATTCCTTCAACCAAGACCTACTGACAGCCCAAAAATGGTGGACATACCTGGTGCTCTAACCCCTGGTCCTGTCACGTGGAACAGACATTTAATGCAGCAGAATTATGGAAAGATATTAATGCCCGTCTTCTGCTATTTGAATGACAGATCAGAATATGTACTTCATTTTATGGTTTTGTACCTATACTAACTGTAGGGATAATGCATTTCCAACTTTGCTTAACTCTGTATGTTTATATAGCCAATGGTTATTCATGCCAGATTTTGTTGTTACAAATAAGAACTTTTGATGTCTAAGCGTGATCTTGACTTTTGAGCTACCAACTTGGTTCTTGCGCTTAACACACCATCTCACTGAATCAAACATTTGTGCAAAGTAATTTTGAAATCCCTCCAAGGCCAAGTAATAGCCCATACAAGCAGAATTTTTGCCAAAATGTGACCTTGACCTTTGAGCTTATTACCTTATTTATAAGCGTGACACACTGTTTTTTAATCGAGACAAATATTTGTGCCAAGTAATTTTGAAATACCTGCAACCAAGACCAAGTTACAAGCAGAATTGTAGCAAAATGACCTCTTAGAGTGACATTGTCCTCTGAGCTACTGACCTAATTCATGTGGGTCGCACACCATCTCACTGAAGCAGACATTTGTGCCAAGTAATTTCAAAGTCCCTCCAAACAAGGGCAAATTACAGCTCGGATGAGCAGAATTGAAGCCAGTTGACCTCTAAGTTTGACACTGACCTTTGAGCTACTGACCTGGTTCATGTGCATGACACACTGCCTAAATGAGGCAAACATTTCTGCCAAATTACTTTGAAATTCCTTCAACCAAGACCTACTGATAGCCCAAACAAGCAGAATTGTACCAATTTTGACCTCTAAGGGTGACCTTGAAATTTGAGCTACTGACCTGCTCATGTGTGAGCCAAAACATCTCATCTAGGCAAACCTTGGTGCCAAGTAATTTTGAAATAATTGAAATAAAGGCCTAGTTTCAAACCAGACAAGCAAAGGTGTGACAGAATGATGGAATAAGGAAAAGATGGATGGATGGATGGACAAAGTGGTGGCTATATGCTTCCCCGATTTTTTTTAGGGAGTATAAAAAAGAGATAAACAGGGTCTTCTGATGGCATAATTAGTAAAGAGACAAACAGGGCCTTGTGTTGGCCTGACTAGTAAAAAGAGAAAAACAAGGTCTTCTGTTGGAAGGATTAGAAGAAAAAGAAGAAAAAGGGTTTGATTGGCAAATGGGCTTTGTGTTGATGGGACTTGCATAATAAGAACTGTGAGTAAGATAACAATCTCAACTATTTGCAGTTTATTAGTATCATGTTGCCTTTGTTAGGCATTATAATGAAAAAAAAATGTCTTAGCACTGTGACATTGACCTTTGACTTTTTGAACCCAAAAGAAATAAGAATCATCTTTGATTTGAGGCAAGTCCATGTGTAAGTTTTCATGTAGGACGATGATAAGGAAAGCAAGTTATGATTGGAAACTGTTTTCTTATGTTGATCCACTGTGACCTTGACCTGTGACATTTTGACCTCAAAATCAAAAGCAATCATCCTTGATGTGGATGAAGTCCAGGAGTAAGTTTTCATGCAGATAGAAGATAAGAAAAGCAATGGTCCAAAAACTGTTTCCTTATTTTGAGGCACTGTGACCTTGACCTTTGATGGTTTGATCCCAAAATTAGTAGGGATCATTCTTGATTGGGTGGAAGTGTAAGTTTTCATGCAGATAGATGACAAGGACAGCAATATATATATGGTCAGGAAACAATTGTGTCTATGGATAGACAGATAGACAGGCAGGCAGGCAGACAGACAAAAATAGGACCCATTGGGTGGGGCCAATTTTGACCCCAGAGAAATAATTTTTACAAACTTGGTAGATGTCTACTAGACAATACAACAAACAAAACATCTAAGCTCTAAGGCATATAGTTTCAGACAAGAAGATAATCCATATTTACCTATGATTTAAGCAAGTGACCCAGTTTTGGACCTGAGAAGACCCTTTCAAACCTGACCTAGAAATCCCCCCCCCCCCAAGTAAAAATAGTGAAGCTTCTGGAGTGTTTACAAGATTTTCGTTTGATCTAAGCCTTGTTTTTTACCCCAGATGACCCAAAATCTGACCTTGACATCATCAACACAAAGATTTTCACAAAAAATCATGATGACTTCTACAGTGTAAACAAGGTTTTCCTTTGATTTAAGCCAGTGACCTAGTTTTTTTACCAGAGGTGACTCATATTCAAACTTGACCTAGAAGTCATCAACTGAAAATGATGACTGACTTCAAGATGTGGCCTCTAGGTAGTCAACAAGATTTTCCTTGGATTTAAGAGGTTATGTTCAGGTGAGTCCTGGTTCGCTCACCTGAAAAGGGACTATCAAACAATGGGGGAGTGGGTGGTGGGGGCACCCAAGGCATGTCAAATGGCAGATGGTTGAATACCACATCAGATATAAAACTGCCAAGTTTTATCACATTTGCCCAGATGGTTAAGGAGGAGATGTTGTTTAAAGGTAAAAATGGACACTGCACACTGCACTATGGACTCAGAGCAATCAAGTAAGCTAATAAAAGGTCATTGTGTTGGAAGGACTAGTAACAAGAGGGCTATGATGACCCTGGGTCGCTCACCTGAGTACTTTGGCTAAGGGGCTGCTGTTGAGCAAACATCAGAAGCAAAATAACAGGTTTTGAATTGAACATTTTCAAAGATCTTATATTTTATATAAATAGAGCCCCGGGGAAGAATCAATTTTGACCCAAGCATAATTTGAACAATCTTATTAGAGGTTCACAAGACAATGCTACAAAATATCTTACCTCTAAGGCATACAGTTTCAAACAAGAACATTTTTTAAGTCTTTCCTACACAAGTCATTATAAAATCAAGTGACCCAGGGGCAGGGCCATTACTGATCCCAGAGACATTATTTGAAAAAACTTGGTAGAGGTTCACAAGACAATGCAACATACAAAATATCTTACCTCTAAGGCATACAGTTTCAGACAAAAAGATTTTCAAATATTAAATATTTTACACAAACATAATTTGAATGAATTTGGTAGAGATCCACTAGAAAACACAACACCCAAAAAATCTAACCTCTAGGGCATAGTTTTAAATAAGAAGATTTTTTTAATCTTTCCTATATAAACGTATGTAAAATAATGTGTCCCTGGGGCAAAATATGAACTATCTTGGTACAGGTTCTCAAGATGGTGCTCCATGCAAAATATCTGAAGTCTAAAGCTTACATTTTTTCACATGAAGACTTTCAAAGATCAAATATTTGACACAAATACGACCCCCAGAGAAGGATCAATTTTGACCCCTGGGACATAATTTGAACAAACTTGGTAGAGGTCTTTTAGGCTATGCAACATACAAAATATTTTAGCCTTAAGGCATATGGTTTCTGACAAGAAGATTTTTAAAATCTTTCCTATATAAGGCTATGTCAATTCATGTGGGCCATTAATGATCCCAGGGGTATAATTTAATCAATCTTGGTAGAGAACATCTAGATGCAGCTCCATGAACAAGAAATCAGTAGAACCGATGGATGCTCCCCGAATAAATGCCAATTCCAAAAGGGCTATTGTTTCATATGTATTTTTTCAAAGTATGAAAACTAACAAAGGGCAATAACTCCTAAATTATGCAAAATAGAGTTACGGTTCTTGCATGCTGCACTTCTCCTCATAGAGATCAATCTACCAATATAGTTTCATGTTAATATCTCTTATACTGAGTGAGATATGCCCCAGACAAAAAATAAGTATGAGAAATTTCAAAAGGCAATAACTCAAAAATTAATAAAGCAAGAGTTATGGTTCTTGTGCACTGCACTGCTCATCAATGAGATCTATCTACTCGTAAAGTTTCAAGTTGATAACTCTTATACTTTGTGAGATATGCCCCGGACAAAAAATAAGTATGAGAAATTTCAAAGGGCAATAACTCAATAATTAATAAAGCAAGAGTTATGGTTCTTCTGCATTGCACTGCTCCTTAATGAGATCTAACTATCTATGAAGTTTGGTCTTGATATCTTTCATACTTTTTGCGTTATGCTCCGGACAAAATTATGACGGACGGACGGACAAAGCGGCAACTATATACTCGCCCTTCGGTGAGCATAAAATAACTAAGGTCTATAGCTTATGGTTTCTCACAAAAAGATTTTCAAAGACTTTACATGAATAGGACACCTGGGGCAGGGCCAATCTTGACCACAGGGACATAATTTGAACAAACTTGATAGAGATAAAGCTTCATGCCAAATTTCATGTGGTTTCAGACAAGAAGATTTTTAAACGATTATCTTCTATATTTCTATGTAAAACATGTAACCCCTCATAGTACCCCTAGTGACATAATTTGAACAAACTTGGCAGAGGTCCACTAGACAATGCTACACACCAAATTTCAGACCTCTGGGCTCACCAGTTTTAGACTAGGAGATTTTTAAAGTTTTTCATCCTTGTTGCCATAGCAACCAGATTTCTTCATGGAATGCAATTCTCTGAACAGCTTTGGTAAAGCTTCATGCAAAGAACATCCCTGCAAAGTTTTATCATTTTTTACCTCGTGGTTTAGGAGATGTTGTTTAAAGTAAAAAGTTGATGATGTATGATGCACACAGGGCGATCATAAAAGCTCACCTTGAGCACATAGTGCTCAGGTGAGCTAACAATGTTGCACATAGTGCTCAGATGAGCTAAAAAGAGATTAAGAGAACTGCCGCTGGTAGAACTGGTAAGATTAAGACAAACAGTATCTGTTCAAACTTGTATCATCTTTTATTTTATTGTGTACACAAAAACTTATCTAAAACTGAACTCAGTATAACATAAGCATGTGCAGTTAAGTTTAATGAGTTTAAAAGCTGTAGTAATAAGTTGAAGAGAACTGGTATTTTATATAAAACTGACTTAGGTATAACTGAAATGAGCTTACATTATTATGATTATGAAATTCTAAAATAAAAAATAAATTTACTGGGGAACAAATAAAAACATGAGGTATCAGTTATAGAGAGTTAATATTTCCACAGTGCATACCAGAAAGAACACTTGTAGAAAGAACTGTGTCACTGTATTGTTCTAAATTATGCAAACAAATTATCACTATCATAAGTCAATAACTGAAGCAAAATTGTGATAATTTTATTTACAAATATTTCCACAGTGCATACCAGAAAGAACACTTGTAGAAAGAACTGTGTCACTGTATTGTTCTAAATTATGCAAACAAATTATCACTATCATAAGTCAATAACTGAAGCAAAATTGTGATAATTTTATTTACAAAACGAAAAAAAAAATGTTTTACATTTGTACTAGATTACCTCTAGCCTAAATCAAGTGTTAAACTAATGTATATCATTTCAGATTTGTAAATAACTTCAGTAAAGAAAAAAAAGTAAAAAATGAAGTGAGTTTTTATTTGTACTCAGCATTATGGTAGTTTGAACAATTATATACAAGTACAGGACTATAGTCAAAAACAGAATTACATGTTTCAGTACCCAATTATGTATATAGAAAAACAATCAATGTTAAAATGATACTTTAAAAGTTTACAAAATTTTCATTATTTAGCAACCCTTTTAAAACGTTTTAGATATATATGGAGTTAAACAGACTTTATTGAATATTCATACGTGTAAAAATGTATCATGTGAGTCAAAATACACATGATAGTTAAAGTCATTAAAGTATTCATTTTTAACATATTTTTACATACAACTATCTACAAATAAATATACATAACAATATTCTACAGTAACAAATTAATATGCATGGCAGAAAAAAGTACCAAAATACATGTACTCTAAAATAATCTCTTCGATCTATACAGCATAACAATGACATACATTATATCACTGAAATCAAGATAAAATTTCGGAAAAATGAATGCAAAACTACTGAGTTATATATTATAAAAGTAAGTTCCATTGTATATACTGAAACTGTCTCTGTATTTTAGTAGACAAATTACCTTTTTGACATTGTACTGTGAGTTTATCAGTTAAAGGTACTATTTTACATATCTGAAAAACATGGAAAATAAATCAATCTTTTAAAGCAATATTAGTGACCTCCAAAAAAAGAGTTAAAGTTAAAAAGTTAAAGTTAAAGCCAAAATACATGAAACTGGCTGGTAAGTGTTTCAAGTGTTAGCACAGAACAGTATTATTATAAATATAATATGAACACAATGGTTTTGTATTCAACTTTCTGTTTGGCATCATGAGAATTGCATATAAAACAAAAGAAAAAAAAAAGAACATTTCCATAAACTACTTAAAAACACAACAAAATATTCACTTTATCTATAAAAAAACAAGCAAGTTGGGGGTAATATAGTCTGAATTAATTTAAACACTTTTCTGAATGACTTAGAAGCAGGTAAAAACTTTGAGTTTTTCAATCACATGATTACTGAATGTACATGTGTCAATTGCTTTCAGGTCGTTCTGACAAAACTTCTGTTCTTGTTTGTTAAGCATATTAACCAGATAAAAAACTTTCACCACTAGAAAAGTCTAACAGGTTTCAGAAAGTGCAAGGGTTGGTTATATCTGATATTGTTTATACATGGAATAAAAGCAGTTAAAACATCAAAAACTGATGAAAAGATTTGGAAAAGAACTGATTGAAGAAGTCTTCTCAAGACAGTGATGGGAAAACGAGGCATTTTTTTATACGAACAAAGGTAAAATCTGCACTCAAAAATAGCTATGTAAGACTTAAAACATTAAACACAGCCCTGTTATTGCATAGTGTTTTTTCCAAGAGTTGAAATAATACCTGAATGTTACTAAATATAACAGATACATGTACACACATTATATAAATATTAGCATTAAAAAAACTTTCCTTTCTCAAATTGAGGGAGCTTACTGTGTGGCTTATAGCTAAAAACATACATGTGTTTTCTTGGTATCTACTTAATTACTTCAACAAGTGGCATTTTGAAATGTTACCAAAAATACATGGTGTTATTGACTTACATGTACATATTTAGACAGACATGTACATATTTAGACATACATGTCACACAACAAGCTCCATATGTAAGATGTAAGTTACACAGTTTATAATTAACATAAGCCAATCCCCTATATCTATATAAAGCCAGTAGTACCAGTAAACAATTACTAGTCTAGAAGACATAAATAGGTGGAATATGTTTATGTCATATACATAAGTTATCAGGAGATATGGGGAGATAACTCCAAATATATAACAATACTGTAGTACCAGTAAACAATTACTAGTCTAGAAGACATAAATGGGTGGAATATGTTTATGTCATATACATAAGTCAATCCCCTATATCTATATAAAGCCAGTAGTACCAGTAAACAATTACTAGTCTAGAAGACATAATTGGGTGGAATATGTTTATGTCATATACATAAGTCATCAGGAGATATGGGGAGATAACTCCAAGTATATAACAATACTGTTTCCTTCATAAGACAGTTGTAATAAAAGATTTTTATTTGAACAGTACCACACAATACCCCCCGAATGTTAGAACACCAGGTCAATGAACATTTTTTACTTAAACCCATGTCCACATTTTCTAAATTTTTCTCAATGGCAGTTTAAACTGTCTGAACATTGCTAATAAAAGCAATATGACATGATGCTAAGTATATGTCTCGAAATAAAGAAAAAAAGGAATACAACACTTCCTTGCGAAAATGTGCATACTGGTATCTGATAAAGATTAAATAAAATAAGCCTTCATGGTGATGCACCTGAACACAAGACATTTTTAATCACTGTCACAATACTAAAACTTACTAATTCAAAAATAAGAAATCCCTTTCACTTTGCAATTAGAACTGGAAATGCTAACTTCTTTATATGAACAATTTATAAAACTGGTTCCTTGGAGCATTGATTTACTGTGTCCTGCTTCAAAACCATCACTAGTTAAAAAGAAATACAAAAATGTTTATGTTTCACTTTAAAATAAACTCAATGATTTCTTAATCTGAAAAATTGTTTGTGAATAATACACTCTGAAAAGACTTTCCATTTAGTTAAACAATGTGATCAGACATTTTACTGTTTTATGCCATAGCCTTATTTCTTTCGTGTGAATTTAATTTTCTGTAGAAGCTCTGTACGTAAGTAAACACACATTTCCAGTCAGGTTTCTGCATTCTCACCATATCTTCTACATCCAATAATGGTGCAATATCTGCCAACTTCCTGTAATACAGAAATAAATTTATATCAAAATATAAAAAGAGGGCTATAAAATAAGCAATGAGTATAACTGCTAAGAGAGACAAGTGCTATGTGATGGATCTATTATCACAAAAATCTTCTACATCCAATCCAATCACAAAAATAATTACATTATTATCATTAATTATTATCACTTATAAAATAAGTAAGAAAGAATCAAACAAGGGGCAAACTTTGAACAATATTGGTTGAGGTCCACTATTGCAATGCTTCAAATAAAAAAAGTTCAAAAGTTTGAACAATCTTGTACTTTGTGCAAGTATTTCAACTTTGGACCTTGTGGTTTCATAAAAAAGACTTCATTATTTCCATGTAAAACATGCAACCCTTTGGGCAGAGCCAATAATTATTCCAGGGACACTATCAGAAGAAACTGAGGTCTACTACATAATGCTACATACTATATCTTAGAGTTCTCAGCATTGGGGTTTCTGACAAGATGTTTTTAGAGTTTGTCTAAGTAAAAGACCTGACCCCTAGGACAAAGCCAAAAATTGTTTGATCAATTTTACTAGAAAATGCTTTGTGCAAAATGTTAGAACTCTGAGCCTTGTGGTTTCATACAAGAAGAAATTTAATGATTTTCATAATTATGTATTTCTATATAAAACATGTGACCTCTCTGGTGGGGCCAGTAGTGACCCTAGTGAAATCTTATGAATAAACTTGGTAATAATCCACTAGACGAAGTTTTCGGCTTGGAAGTTTTAGACAAGAATTTTTTCGGAGTTTTTCATTCCTGCTGCCATAACAATCATAGTTCTGCAAGGAATGGAATTCTCTGAACAAATTTGGCAGAGCTTCATGCAAGGAACATTGTTGCCAGGTTTCATCATTTTTGACCTTGTGGTTAAGGAGATATTTATAGCAAAAAGTTGACAATGCATTGACACACAATGTACACAGGGCAATCACAAAATCTTGTGTGTTCAGGTGAGCTAAAACATGTTTTATCCATAAATTATGTACTCAGACCATACATCTCATTATTCAACCATTATTTTCAATACTTTCCACTGGGTAATATAACTGTTCATAATTCTATTCAGTGACATTTTTCTTAACCTTAATAATAACAGAAACAACTTTTCAATCATTAACACTAAAACCATTATATATTCATCTGTGCTGGTGTCTACCATTTTATTGTAAAATTCACTAGAATAAGCAGTGATTATTGTTAACTTTTCTACCAACAGCAACTCTGCCTAGGCACTAATTATATTAGCCAACACTTACTCTGCCATGTCAAAAGCAAGCTCAAAATTTTTTCTCCTCTCTTTTGGATCTAGAGACCTGATATCAAAGGCATCAGGATAGAAATGGTGGATCAGCGCACAGAATGCAAGACCATTATTCCATGATGTGGAGAAGTTCTGAATCTCGATAATCTGAAATGGTCAAAGTAATGTATCAGACAAGTTTTACAAAAGCAATTATAAAGAGATAATTTAAATGTCTCAAAAAACATAGACTGATAAGAAAGTATAAGTACTTAAAATATCGTATTTTATAAACATTTACTTTAATGATTCTACCCAGTTATTTACTTACACATTATATAACATGATGAAAGATTTCAAAATTATTACATGTACTTACAGAAATCAGTATTTCTTTAAATGAAGTATGCCACATGTATTCTGAACAAACAATAAAATACTAAAAGAATTTCATTCTATTTCTATCACTGTTACCAGCAGAAATAATTTTATTTGTAATGTAAGTTGTACAAAAAATATTCAAAACTGTTAAAATGAAATAATGATGATAATATAGTAGGATAATTATAACTGTGGTGATAAGTGACATGGGTTAGAGTTTGGAAGGACAAGAAACAAGCAAAATATTACTCTACAATTTTACCACAGGTAAAATCAAACATTCAAGGTGTTATTGAAATGGTTCTCTTTATTTTTGGGTGAAACAGTGAAAGCTATCACTATCAGCTATTAAATTTTACAAGACAATCTAACCTCAGATATCTGTCATATAATCTTATTAGTCATATTTTCTGTTTGGCTCTTTAAGAAAGCCCCATATTTTCAGAAGTAGTCTCACCCAGTCAATAAGGTAACATTTCAATGCACAGAATATGCATGTAATTTTAGTGTTCTCAAGGACTAAAACAAGCATTAACTAAATATTTTTTTCATTTCAATAGTAAATACCACTATCTACATTCATTTCAAAATATTTTAGAGGTTTGCTCTCTGAGGAATCATTTCAGAATATCCTCAAATACAAATATTTTATGCTGTTTTAATTTACATGCAGCTTTCAGTGTTAACAGGCAGGAGAACTGCTAAAGACAGTTCAAGGTAAAGATGTGAATTCTGGTGTCATACAATAAAACTCTTTCATGTTTCTAACTAAAAGCAGATAACAAATGAATTGTTCTGAACAACATGCACTTCATAAATCAGGATTTTTATTTCATACTTCAGGACAAAAGTTCTGCACAATAGTCAATAAGGACCTCACTGTAGAATGCTCATCTTGGCAAAAAGTTTCAAGTTTCATACTATCACTGAAAGCTTTATGTTTGTTATATAACAACTGAAACATGATAAAAAGTCTGAAATAAAAATCAACAAGAGATGTTTTCAAAACATGTATGCCCATGTAATGGCAGCCAGTAAGACATGCTACATGGACTTCTAAATGTGACCTTGACCTTTGACCTAGTGACTAAAAAAATCAATATGGGTCATCTACAGGTCATGACCAACCACACTACCAAATCTGAAGACTAAAGACTAGCTTTTGTGGTGAAATTCATTGTGACCTTCACCTTTGACCTAATGACCTCAAAATCAATAGTGCTCATCAACCGGTCATGCCCTACCTCCCAACCATAATCGGAAGACTGTAGGGCAAAGCATTCTCTAGTTATTGTTCAGACCTTGACCTTTGTCCTCAAAATCAATAGGGGTCATGACCAACCTCCTGACCAAGTCTGAAGACTGAAGTCCAAAGTGTTCTTTTCGTGGTCAAGGTCACAGCGACTTTGACCTTTGACCTACTGACCTCAAAATCAATAGGGTCACCTACAGGTCATGACCAACCTCCCCACCAAATCTGAGGACTGTAGGGAAGCATTCTCCAGTTATTAATCAGACAAGGTCTAGTTGACGGATGGATTGACCGTACAAAGCAATATACCCCCAATTCTTCATGGGGGGAGGAAGGGAGGGAGGGGGAAGGGAAAGGGGAATAACTACAGAACTTTTATCCCATAAGTATATATCTTATAATCATCTATAGCAGAAAGGCACAGGTGACGTACATATTTCATTTATGCAACAACCATCTTTTTGAAAAGTGCATTATGAAATATGTATGACAAAGCAGTGGGTATGATATAATTGCTTTCAGCTACATGACTATTGGCAGTTAAAATAATTAACAAAATGGAAACATTTTCACCTAGCCATTAAAGTTAAATTATCTATATAGAGCTATTTCAATAACTTTGTAATAACAGTTTATGAAAATATATATCTAGATCATGATGGCAACATTCTGATTTCCAATACAAAGTAAAATATGGAACCAGTTTCATAATTTTAAAATAAAGCAACAAATGAATATTAATTTAATGACTAGTTGAAGTCTGTTTCTCTGTACATGTAAGTCAATTGCTCACCTGAGATATTCAAGCATCAACCTATCTTAACGTATGCAGTAATATCCATTACTGATTATAATATTTAAACATGACTTGAAATCTACCAAGAAACTGCCCTAAAGACAAAGATTTTGTTTCTTTCTGACCTAGTTCACTATCTATCTATCTATTTGAGCTTATTTATCGACGGTACCAGTTGCCCATATGACCGACGCCCCCTTAAGAGATTAGTTATTTTATGTTGTGGGGGTAGTGCAAGATACAGAAAGCATCCCATTCCAGAGACACCCCTGGTTCTTTTGCATGCTCAGTGTATAGCACTGATACTGGTACATGGGACCTTGGTTTAACGACTATTAGTGATGTTAGTTGAGGAGCGGGGGATCAAAGTCGTTCACAATTTCACCTTGACTTACATATATAGTTTTCATCCCAAGTATGATGAAAATATGTTCATTCTATTAAACATGTGACAAATATTTTGATCACAAACTTACAAATGAAATAATCTGAGATCTGGGTGATAATCTGACAATTTTCTAAGCCTCAGTGTGAATAATAATGGCAGAATGAAGACAAACAAATACTGATCACATAAGCTCACCTCAGCACTTCATGCATGACTGAGACTTAAACACCCAACACCACAATTTTGTACCGTTACTACACAGCACTTTAACACAACATATAACAAAATCTATCTGGTGATAATCAGTATCATAAGGGTTCCAATCTCAATTCCAAAGCACCATGCTAGATTAATATTAGCAGCCAATCACAGGGAATAGGGGTTGCCATGCATGGTCATGTGACCTATCTTACATCAGCATATTCTCGGGTCATAGCTTTACACCACTCCAATAACATGGTCTTTATGGCACTGGGACTTCTGGTTATGTTAGCCCTACCTGCTCCTGCGGCCAAGCTTCAAGGGACAAAGTATTTCGATTACTATACATCATATATATCAATGTAACATGCTTTACTGTTTTCCTCAATAAAGCAGTCAACCATCTTATACTGGCCTTTTTCAAGATGGCTCAGTAGTATCATCATAAATTCTTTCATCTGCAAAAATGCCAACAAATTAATGTGTTAACATGCAATATCTTATGGCTTCTGGTAAATAGGCTGACAGAACTCTCTTCTTTTGGCTGTAATATAACATACTATATATATCCTGTAACTAAGAATGTTTCTGGTTGCTTGTGCTCTAAATCTTTATTACTTGAGTACCTGCTACACAAAAACCACCTGAAATAAAGTGATGGTATAGCTATACTTAAAATAATGAAATGGCTGTTTTTGATACCTGTACAGTTCTGCAGTTCATAGTTTCTGCACTTTCCTACAACAGATGCACCTTGACATTTCTATATCTCAGTGTGCACTTCACCTGAAGAACTGTTCTTGATCTTAAAAGTTACACTCTTTCCCTCATGATTAAAGGACAGAAAGTTGGCTAGGGTATGTGTAACCATGGTTATGACAGTATGGAAATATGTGCATCCTAAAAAACTACTAAGCTAGCAAACCTGAGTGAAGGAACAGACAAGTTTTGTCCAATAATACAGAAAAACTCAGAAAAGAAAGGAAAATTAAACATATTGCTAACCTAAACTTTTTCCTTATGATCTGGTTGAAAATATGACCTACTTTTGACTCCAAAAGAACCACTTGAGAAAATTACCTAATATTATCGAAATAAACATCCTTAATTTTTTTCCAAATTTTTTTCACGTTGATCAGGTAGAAAATACAGCCTCTAGGCAGGTGACCTACTTTTCGACCTCACATGACCAACTTTAAACATGACCTAAATATCATCAAAATAAACATTCTAACCAGTTTAAAGATCTGGTTGAAAATATGTTCTCTGACTAGGTAACCTACTTTTTGACTCAAAGTATCCAACTTTAAACATGGTCTGATATCATCTAACAAGTTCAAATGAAGATCTGGTTGAAAATATAGCCTCTTGCAAGATGACCAACTTTTGGTTATGACCTAGGTATTTAGGAGACGATCATGGTAAATATTCTTACTTTCAAGTTCACTGTAAAATGTGTTGCCTAGAGTGTTAAAAAGTTAAGTGTAGACAGACCAGCTGACAAAAGACAAAGAACAGACATCTACTGATCACAGTAACTCCTCATGACACTTCCTGCCCAGGTGTGTGGAAAATACTGAAACACTTTCCTTTGCTTAGTCTGTGAGTTATTCACTACAAATAATATAATAAATGTAATTACAAATATTCATGACTATAACAATTTCAAGTGAATATGGCTGTGCAATGTAGGGACATAAAATTACACTCTAGCTTTCAAAACTCACTGCAAGCAAAAATCAATTAATTTTCAATAGCAAAAAAACAACAACAGCAAAACAACAGACATGCTCACTAAAATTGACCTTGCATTTCTTACTCTAACTTGACTATGTTGAAAAGAAAACAAAACATCACTAAATGCCAGACCAATATTGTGTACAATGTTTTCAAGCAGAAGCCTACAAATTTTAAATAGCAATTTTAAATGTACAGACGGAAAACTTAAGAGAAGCATGTTAGTAATACAATGGTTATATGTAACTCTATTTTCTAAAACTGATAGAGAAAATGTTAGTGGTCAATACTGCTTTTACATTAATATGTTTCTGTTATTATAACCAATTATGGTGTTTCTATAAATTAATAAAGATAGATACCACACTGGTGATAATAATAAAAATTGCCACTATGTGACCCGTCATTCAGTACATTTCACCTGAGTGACTATAAGTGAGTCTCATCCATCAGAAATTTGCTCTTGACCAAGAGTTTTCTTAATTGTGTAAAAAATTAATAGCTAATTTGTTATCTAATTTTTTTTTATAAAGCTGACAAAGACTGTTTCAAATACTGGCTGATGTTGTCTGAACTGGTAATCTTATTTCTAAAGCTCAAACCTACAAACACATTCATCTAGGTTTATGTACTCTTGAACAGTGCCAACTCAGGTGATTTACTTCGGACAAGGTCAGCTTCAAAGTGCTAAAATAAAACATCACTGCAAATCACATCAAAACTGCTTCCTGCATGTGTAAACAAGATTTTGATGTGATACGTTCTGTTCTGATGCCATGATAAGGCATAAAGCTGCCAACAGGATCATGTCTAAAATACCTCACTATATTCCATTGTATTGGCTCTGACAAAATTAAGCACGTCTTGTTTAATGGTGACAGCGTTTCGTTTCATCGTTGTTGCAGCTCTCTTTGCATATGTGTATGCTACTAGAGGACTAAGAAAATACCATGCCACAATTAGTATGTGAACAAGTTCTGTTAGAAATACTATAAACACACACCAGGCATTGATTAAAAATGGGTCCAGAAGTTACACAGTGCTGCCCCTTTTTAGCTTGAAGCTGGCATACTCAGGCAAACAAAAAACTCATCTAACACATTTTTTACCTACGCTCCTATGTATTTCTTCTACTTTTTAAAAGCAAACATGATTTCAAATACAGATCACCCTTTTAGATGATCATTTAAAATTGGGCTAGCCTCTTGTAAATGTACAAAAACCTGTAATCAGAGCCTGCAAAATGCTGAAATGGGGCTTCCACTATGTAACTCAATACAAAGCATATTAACATATTAACTGCAAAACTTGATTTTCAGACATTTGAAAAAAAAAGACAGTGACTGAAACCCTTTGTTTCAGCATATTTCAATTTGAAACAAGGAATAGTAATAGATGTAACTTCTTTTTTCATCCAAAATAAGATAAAAAGCTAAATTGTGTAAGCAATAGTTGTCAGTCTAAACTCCTTGCATCAGTCAGTTTAAACAATATACTGCACTTCTGTCAGCAAGAAGTAGCAGCTAATTCTGTAGATAAAGTATATAGATCAGCCAACAACAAATTCTAGAAAAGTCAAAATTGTTAAAAATTCATTCAAGACACAGACTGTCCCCCATGCAGATAAGATGAATTCTTTCGTACATGATACTTGATTTCTTAATCATATGTTTTTTTAAGAAAATTACAAACTTTCTGAAAAGACAAGTAACAATGCAAATTGATCATACACTGAAAAAACATGCTTTACAAATTAAAATCTTTTTGGATTTATCTGCGATGTTTTTGACCCCATTAAAAACAGTTGTGTCAATGTTAAAAACAAACGATATCTAAATCAGGCAAAATTGTACCAACCTAACAGTATAATAGCATTCAAAGTTGAAAAACCTTTTTCGAGTAGCATATAATATATTGTACCATATATAGTCAAAAAGAAAAAAACTTAATTTTCATTTTTCATTACACTTACAACAAAGAAAAAATAATTCATCTTTACAATAAACTGCATGTACTTTTTCCATTTTCAAAAAAGTGGAAATTGCTAAACTTACTTTGTTTTTGGAGCATTCTTAGCATCCATAGCTTTGAAGGCGTTCATTGCACTACCACGGCCTGAAATCATAGAATTATTGACATGAATTTCATATTGTATGGTATTTATATACTTTCTTATATTATGATGACATGTTAGTACTGTAAGTACACTTTATATTATTGTTGTTTTGTAGCAAGTATGACCCTTTTGTAAGTGTATATGATTCTGTATGTGATGCAGTATCACTCTGAAAACTTGAGTTAGTACATATCACTCTTTAATATGGCTTGCAACTTGCTTTTATTGTTATCTGTGTGACTGGAGGGCTTTCCTGTAACCATCCTAACAATTAATTTCTATGTTTCTGTGCATGTAACCCCATTTCACACTTACACCTTAGTGCACAATATTGTTATTGTCTCTGCCTTTTGTTTCATTTTCAGTAACATAATTAACTATCCAGTCCTAAATGCCTTTTCTTGTGCCATTGTTTAATGAACAAACTTCAGTGATTTGTTCAACTACCACTGTCATGTGACTGCAGTGGAGAAGTCATATGACTGCACTGGAGAAGTCATGTGACTGCACTGGACAGGTCATGAGACAAACTGACTAAAACAAGTGATCTGATATGGAAATCTTTCTCATTTTCATCTTTCTTCCATTCGAAATGCAGTTTTATAATCCAAGGTTACCAAGGACACACTGTCAGCATTATTTGTTACATCCATTACAAATTTTATTCCTGGAATTCAATATTTTAACTCAATACTTTACATTCCAAACTTTAAAATTATCTGTAATTATGAAGATGGATAATTAAAGTTTGACAAACTGCCAAATTCCTGACATTATGGCGCTCAGGTAAATACTTGATACAATGTACTAGGTACTTCTCAAAACTGCAGAAGTTTGTTATGAAAAAAGAGATTCCTAGAAGTGTTTAGATTCTAATGTTTATCTTGTTATGGCAGTATATTTCCATGAAATTATATCACAATATATTTCATTTTCATATAAGTTTTTCCCTGTTAATATCTCAGAGAAGATGCTCACAAAGTTCAAGTATCAAATTTTATTAAAAGCCTTGTCAAAATGCTCATGCTTAAACTGTTAAATATATACAAATAAATCATTTTTTTCAAACTAAAATCACAGTACATTATTATTTCATGACGAAATTTAAAAAAAACAGGTTTTTAATAAGTAACAACACATATTATACAAAAATACATGTAATAGTATATGGTAACTTTTATATAAACAAACATAAGACACGCATTAATACCTCTAAATGAATATCATGCAAAACATGACTACTTGTTAGCTCTAACATTGTGCAACTTTTGACAGAAAGAAAAAGGACTTCTAAATAAAGTATTTATAAAAAAAATGGATAGCAAGTAATCTGAGTTTCATTTACAATAAATGCAAAAACAATGTGAAATTAAAACAAGTTGGCCATGATGGCTCTACATTGCTCACCTGAGAACCACTGCAGATATTGTTTGATTTTTCTTTGCTGTAACTTCCCAAAATAGGACATAGGTCAATATGTCAAGGTTGAAATCTCATTTCAAAATTGTTCATGAGTTTAAAATTTCTTTTAACCAACATAACTCGAATAGATATGACAAAGGTCCATCAAAGGAATATTTCTGTAAATATTTTCTATAACTTTGAAATTGGCCACAGGTTTCTGAGGAGAAGATTTCCAAAGGTTTCCAAACAGTCCTATACTGAAAACTTGCCCTGCCCACTGTCAGCCAAGTTTTTTTCTCACAAACCAACATACTCAAAGGATTTTGATTAAGAATCAGGTCAAAAACATTTATTTTGTAATTGGGTCAACAGTTTCTGAGGAGAAAAATTTAAAAAACTTCCACAAAGTCAAAAAGTGAATCTGTCGGCAATGTGTTTTAAGGAGCAACACAGAGTGAAGATATTTGATTAAGGGCCACATAAGAATCATTTCTGTAAAGTGCCAGCAGTTTCTGAGGAGAAGACTTTCAAAATTTTCAGTATGGTCACCTAAGGAACAATTTTTGTGAAATTATTTTGAAATCAGGCGTATGGTTTCTTAGGAGAAGATTTCCAAGTTTCTCCTTGTGGTTGCCATGGTAACAGCAGTTTCTCACCCCATGATAGATGTCAAAACCTTTTTAAAGACAAGAGTTAAGGGGCATCCATAGAGTTGGAATTAAAACTGGTGCGTAAATTACCTTACTGATTTTAATTTAAAGTTACAATACTGCCCATTGACGAAAATATATCATTATCACCAATTTATGCAAATATTCACACCAATGTATAGACAACTTGCTAAAAAGAAGATCTGCAGTTTATTTTCACTTACAACTGGACTATGTTCATGGATGTCAGCGGATATAAAAACACCTTTTGTTTTCTGTAACCTCTCCACCATTGCTCAGATTTAGTCGGCAGATGCTAATTTGCATACATACGTTATTTGTCAGTTTGAGGAAATGAAAAGGTACCAAAACCAATAATTAGATATAAATCCCTTATATCAAGCTTCATGACCATCCCAACAAATCATCAATCCGAAACACTCTTAGTATAATTGCAATTACACTGTATTTTCATCATCTGGACCATCAAAATTAACCCTAAGGTATGAAAGCAAGTGGAATACAAACCTGAAACAAACCTGTGTGTATATAATCTAATTGTTGCAACCACAGCATTTGAAAACTTAATTAATTTTAAAATGATTGATCTATAATTTTCAATATTTACATGCATATCTAAGAAAGAGAGAAAAAAGGTCTGCTGATTTTGTGAGCAGAATGCCAGCACCCATATCTGAGACTGTTAAACTACTGATACATCATTAACCTTGTTTCTACAAAAACACTGGCATACAGACAGTTTGGCAATTTACTACTAAACAATTACTTTGTAGAAATTTTGTAATCAGCAATGAATTTTTTGCCAAAAGAAATGTTATAGCAGGACTTGTGCCCATTATTTAAGTACTGTTGGTGTTGGGAATCAGAAGAATTCTATACAACTGATATCACCTGTGTGACATCATAATACACACAGACGTAGCAGTCACTGAAGTAAGATGAACTGCACATATGTGTTAAACTTAAAACTGTAGAGAATTTTGTAAGGCACAATAAATAAATATGTGTGCTACATGTATACGGGTATCATTTTGAAAATACTTTAAAATTCTTGTTAGGAGAAAAATATTGTTGGTGGATACATTGGCTCATGAAAGTGATGATGGCATATGTCATAGACAAGAAGTGAATAAGACAAATAAAACAAGAGGGCCAATGGCCCTAAAGCACTCACCTGGGTTCAAAGATGAAAGAAATTTTTATGAATGTAATGATGCATATCACAGAAATGGACCAATGCAATTTCATTGCCATAGCTCCAAAAACAAAAAGTAGGTCAGTAAGTCAATATATAGGTCATGAGACGATATTTTTGAAATCGGAATGAAAAGCTGTACACACAGTCCAATTTTCATTGCTGTAGCTTTAAAACAAAAAAGTAGGTCAAAAATATAGGTCATGATATGATGTTTTTGAAATTGGAACAAAAAACTGTACACACAGTCCAAATTTCATTGCCATAGCTCCAAAAACAAAAAGTAGGTCAGTAGGTCAAAAATATAGGTCATGCGATGACATTTTTGAAATCGAAACGTAAAACTGTGGTCCAAATTTCATTGCTGTAGCTAAAAAACAAAAACATAGGTCAGTAGGTTAAAAATATAGGTCATGCGATGACATTTTTGAAATCGAATCGAAAAACTGTGCACATGGTCCAAATTTCATTGCTGTAGCTAAAAAACAAAAAAGTAGGTCAGTAGGTCAAAAATATAGGTCAAGGAATAATGTTTTTGAAATCATCTTAAAAAACTGTACAAATGGCGAGGGGGGGGGGACCCCCAGAGGAGGGGGGATGACCCCACTG